>CAXAJV010000487.1:1800200-1872200 GCA_963969225.1 Xylocopa violacea
CGCCGAGATGTTAGGTTGGGTTAGGTTAGGTTATATTACGTTATTGATGTATATAAAGGTCCCACGGAGACGTAGAGGCCAAATCGCCAGGTATGTTGTCAAATATTAGCGCCGAGATGATAGGTTGGGTTAGGTTAGGTTATATTACGTTATAGATGTATATAAAGGTCCCACGGATACGTAGAGGCCAACTCGCCAGGAATGTTTTCAAAAATTACCGCCGACATGATAGGTTGGGTTAGGTTAGATTATATTACGTTATTGATGTATATGAAGGTCAAACCGAGAAGTAGAGGCCAACTCGCCAGGAATATTGTCAAATATTACCGCCGAGATGTTAGGTTGGGTTAGGTTAGGTTATATTACGTTACTGATGTATATAAAGGTCCCACGGAGACGGAGACGCCAACTCGCCAGGAATGTTGTCAAATATTACCGCCGAGATGTTAGGTTGGGTTAGGTTAGGTTATATTACGTTATAGATGTATATAAAGGTCCCACGGAGACGTAGAGGCCAACAAGCCAGGAATGTGTTCAAATATTACCGCCGAGATGTTAGGTTGGGTTAGGTTAGGTTATATTACGTTATTGATGTATATAAATGTACCACGGAGACGTAGAGGCCAACTCGCCATGAATATTTTCAAATATTACCGTCGAGATGTTAGGTTGGGTTAGGTTAGGTTATATTACGTTATTGATGTATATAAAGGTCCCACGGAGACGTAGAGGCCAAATCGCCAGGTATGTTGTCAAATATTAGCGCCGAGATGATAGGTTGGGTTAGGTTAGGTTATATTACGTTATAGATGTATATACAGGTCCCACGGAGACGTAGAGGACAACTCGCCAGGAATGTTTCCAAATATTACCGCCGAGATGTTAGGTTCGGTTAGGTTAGGTTATATTACGTTATAGATATATAAAAAGATCCCACGGAGACGTAGAGGCCAACTCGCCAGGTATGTTTTCAAATACTACCGCCGAGATGTTAGGTTGGGTTAGGTTAGGTTATATTACGTTATTGATGTATATAAAGGTCCCACGGAGACGTAGATGCCAACTCGCCAGGTATGTTGTCAAATATTAGCGCCGAGATGATAGGTTGGTTTAGGTTAGGTTATATTACGTTATAGATGTATATAAAGGTCCCACGGATACGTAGAGGCCAACTCGCCAGGAATGTTTTCAAAAATTACCGCCGACATGATAGGTTGGGTTAGGTTAGATTATATTACGTTATTGATGTATATGAAGGTCAAACCGAGACGTAGAGGCCAACTCGCCAGGAATGTTGTCAAATATTACCGCCGAGATGTTAGGTTGGGTTAGGTTAGGTTATATTACGTTACTGATGTATATAAAGGTCCCACGGAGACGGAGACGCCAACTCGCCAGGAATGTTGTCAAATATTACCGCCGAGATGATAGGTTGGGTTAGGTTAGGTTAGATTACGTTATAGATGTATTTAAACGTCCCGCGGAGACGTAGAGGCCAACAAGCCAGGAATGTGATCAAATATTACCGCCGAGATGTTAGGTTGGGTTAGGTTAGGTTATATTACGTTATTGATGTATATAAATGTACCACGGAGACGTAGAGGCCAACTCGCCATGAATGTTTTCAAATATTACCGCCGAGATGTTAGGTTGGGTTGGGTTAGGTTATATTACGTTATAGATGTATATAAAGGTCCCACGGAGACGTAGAGGCCAACTCGCCAGGAGTGTTTTCAAATATTACCGCCGAGATGTTAGGTTGGGTTAGGTTAGGTTATATTACGTTATAGATGTATTTAAAGGTCCCGCGGAGACGTAGAGGCCAACAAGCCAGGAATGTGATCAAATATTACCGCCGAGATGTTAGGTTGGGTTAGGTTAGGTTATATTACGTTATTGATGTGTATAAAGGTCCCACGGAGACGGAGAAGCCATCTCGCCAGGAATGTCGTCAAATATTACCGCCGAGATGTTAGGTTGGGTTAGGTTAGGTTATATTACGTTATTGATGTATATAAAGGTCCCGCGGAGACGTAGAGGCCAACTCGCCAGGTATGTTTTCAAATACTACCGCCGAGATGTTAGGTTGGGTTAGGTTAGGTTATATTACGTTATTGATGTGTAAAAAGATCCCACGGAGACGGAGAAGCCAACTCGCCAGGAATGTTGTCAAATATTACCGCCGAGATGTTACGTTGGGTTAGGTTAGATTATATAACGTTATAGATGTACATAAAGGTCCCACGGAGACGTAGAGGCCAACTCGCCAGGAATCTTGTCAAACATTACCGCCGAGATGTTAGGTTGGGTTAGGTTAGGTTATATTACGTTATAGATGTATATAAAGGTCCCACGGAGACGTAGAGGCCAACAAGCCAGGAATGTGTTCAAATATTACCGCCGAGATGTTAGGTTGGGTTAGGTTAGGTTATATTACGTTATTGATGTATATAAATGTACCACGGAGACGTAGAGGCCAACTCGCCATGAATATTTTCAAATATTACCGCCGAGATGTTAGGTTGGGTTAGGTTAGGTTATATTACGTTATTGATGTATATAAAGGTCCCACGGAGACGTAGAGGCCAAATCGCCAGGTATGTTGTCAAATATTAGCGCCGAGATGATAGGTTGGGTTAGGTTAGGTTATATTACGTTATAGATGTATATAAAGGTCCCACGGATACGTAGAGGCCAACTCGCCAGGAATGTTTTCAAAAATTACCGCCGACATGATAGGTTGGGTTAGGTTAGATTATATTACGTTATTGATGTATATGAAGGTCAAACCGAGAAGTAGAGGCCAACTCGCCAGGAATGTTGTCAAATATTACCGCCGAGATGTTAGGTTGGGTTAGGTTAGGTTATATTACGTTACTGATGTATATAAAGTTCCCACGGAGACGGAGACGCCAACTCGCCAGGAATGTTGTCAAATATTACCGCCGAGATGTTAGGTTGGGTTAGGTTAGGTTATATTACGTTATAGATGTATATAAAGGTCCCACGGAGACGTAGAGGCCAACTCGCCAGGAATGTTTTCAAAAATTACCGCCGACATGATAGGTTGGGTTAGGTTAGGTTATATTACGTTATTGATGTATATAAAGGTCCCACGGAGACGTAGATGCCAACTCGCCAGGTATGTTGTCAAATATTAGCGCCGAGATGATAGGTTGGTTTAGGTTAGGTTATATTACGTTATAGATGTATATAAAGGTCCCACGAATACGTAGAGGCCAACTCGCCAGGAATGTTTTCAAAAATTACCGCCGACATGATAGGTTGGGTTAGGTTAGATTATATTACGTTATTGATGTATATGAAGGTCAAACCGAGACGTAGAGGCCAACTCGCCAGGAATGTTGTCAAATATTACCGCCGAGATGTTAGGTTGGGTTAGGTTAGGTTATATTACGTTACTGATGTATATAAAGGTCCCACGGAGACGGAGACGCCAACTCGCCAGGAATGTTGTCAAATATTACCGCCGAGATGTTAGGTTGGGTTAGGTTAGGTTATATTACGTTATAGATGTATATAAAGGTCCCACGGAGACGTAGAGGCCAACAAGCCAGGAATGTTGTCAAATATTACGGCCGAGATGATAGGTTGGGTTAGGTTAGGTTATATTTCGTTATTGATGTATATGAAGCTCTCACGGAGACGTAGAGGCCAACTCGCCAGGAATGCTGTCAAACGTCATCGCCGAGATGATAGGTTGGGTTAGGTTAGGTTATATTTCGTTATTGATGTATATGAAGGTCCCACGGAGAAGTAGAGGCCAACTCGCCAGGAATGTTGTCAAACATTAGCGCCAAGATGATAGGTTGGGTTAGGTTAGGTTATATTACGTTATAGATGTATATAAAGGTCCCACCGAGACGTAGAGGCCAACTCGCCAGGAATGTTGTCAAACATTAGCGCCGAGATGATAGGTTGGTTTAGGTTAGGTTATATTACGTTATTGATGTATATAAATGTACCACGGAGACGTAGAGGCCAACTCGCCATGAATATTTTCAAATATTACCGCCGAGATGTTAGGTTGGGTTAGGTTAGGTTATATTACGTTATTGATGTATATGAAGATCAAACCGAGACGTAGAGGCCAACTCGCCAGGAATGTTGTCAAATATTACCGCCGAGATGTTAGGTTGGGTTAGGTTAGGTTATATTACGTTATTGATGTATATAAAGGTCCCACGGAGACGGAGACGCCAACTCGCCAGGAATGTTGTCAAATATTACCGCCGAGATGTTAGGTTGGGTTAGGTTAGGTTATATTACGTTATAGATGTATTTAAAGGTCCCGCGGAGACGTAGAGGCCAACAAGCCAGGAATGTGATCAAATATTACCGCCGAGATGTTAGGTTGGGTTAGGTTAGGTTATATTACGTTATTGATGTATATAAATGTCCCACGGAGACGTAGAGGCCAACCCGCCAGGTATGTTTTCAAATATTACCGCCGAGATGTTAGGTTCAGTTAGGTTAGGTTATATTACGTTATTGATGTATATAAAGGTCCCACGGAGACGGAGACGCCAACTCGCCAGGAATGTTGTCAAATATTACCGCCGAGATGTTAGGTTGGGTTAGGTTAGGTTATATTACGTTATAGATGTATATAAACGTCCCACGGAGACGTAGAGGCCAACAAGCCAGGAATGTGTTCAAATATTACCGCCGAGATGTTAGGTTGGGTGAGGTTAGGTTATGTTACGTTATAGATGTATTTAAAGGTCCCTCGGAGACGCAGAGGCCAACAAGCCAGGGATGTGATCAAATATTACCGCCGAGATGTTAGGTTGGGTTAGGTTAGGTTATATTACGTTATTGACGTATTTAAAGGTCCCGCGGAGACGTAGAGGCCAACAAGCCAGGAATGTGATCAAATATTACCGCCGAGATGTTAGGTTGGGTTAGGTTAGGTTATATTACGTTATTGATGTATATAAATGTACCACGGAGACGTAGAGGCCAACTCGCCATGAATATTTTCAAATATTACCGTCGAGATGTTAGGTTGGGTTAGGTTAGGTTATATTACGTTATTGATGTATATAAAGGTCCCACGGAGACGTAGAGGCCAAATCGCCAGGTATGTTGTCAAATATTAGCGCCGAGATGATAGGTTGGGTTAGGTTAGGTTATATTACGTTATAGATGTATATACAGGTCCCACGGAGACGTAGAGGACAACTCGCCAGGAATGTTTCCAAATATTACCGCCGAGATGTTAGGTTCGGTTAGGTTAGGTTATATTACGTTATAGATATATAAAAAGCTCCCACGGAGACGTAGAGGCCAACTCGCCAGGTATGTTTTCAAATACTACCGCCGAGATGTTAGGTTGGGTTAGGTTAGGTTATATTACGTTATTGATGTATATAAAGGTCCCACGGAGACGTAGAGGCCAAATCGCCAGGTATGTTGTCAAATATTAGCGCCGAGATGATAGGTTGGGTTAGGTTAGGTTATATTACGTTATAGATGTATATAAAGGTCCCACGGATACGTAGAGGCCAACTCGCCAGGAATGTTTTCAAAAATTACCGCCGACATGATAGGTTGGGTTAGGTTAGATTATATTACGTTATTGATGTATATGAAGGTCAAACCGAGAAATAGAGGCCAACTCGCCAGGAATGTTGTCAAATATTACCGCCGAGATGTTAGGTTGGGTTAGGTTAGGTTATATTACGTTACTGATGTATATAAAGGTCCCACGGAGACGGAGACGCCAACTCGCCAGGAATGTTGTCAAATATTACCGCCGAGATGTTAGGTTGGGTTAGGTTAGGTTATATTACGTTATAGATGTATATAAAGGTCCCACGGAGACGTAGAGGCCAACTCGCCAGGACTGTTTTCAAAAATTACCGCCGACATGATAGGTTGGGTTAGGTTAGGTTATATTACGTTATTGATGTATATAAAGGTCCCACGGAGACGTAGATGCCAACTCGCCAGGTATGTTGTCAAATATTAGCGCCGAGATGATAGGTTGGTTTAGGTTAGGTTATATTACGTTATAGATGTATATAAAGGTCCCACGGATACGTAGAGGCCAACTCGCCAGGAATGCTGTCAAACGTCATCGCCGAGATGATAGGTTGGGTTAGGTTAGGTTATATTTCGTTATTGATGTATATGAAGGTCCCACGGAGAAGTAGAGGCCAACTCGCCAGGAATGTTGTCAAACATTAGCGCCAAGATGATAGGTTGGGTTAGGTTAGGTTATATTACGTTATAGATGTATATAAAGGTCCCACCGAGACGTAGAGGCCAACTCGCCAGGAATGTTGTCAAACATTAGCGCCGAGATGATAGGTTGGTTTAGGTTAGGTTATATTACGTTATTGATGTATATAAATGTACCACGGAGACGTAGAGGCCAACTCGCCATGAATATTTTCAAATATTACCGCCGAGATGTTAGGTTGGGTTAGGTTAGGTTATATTACGTTATTGATGTATATGAAGATCAAACCGAGACGTAGAGGCCAACTCGCCAGGAATGTTGTCAAATATTACCGCCGAGATGTTAGGTTGGGTTAGGTTAGGTTATATTACGTTATTGATGTATATAAAGGTCCCACGGAGACGGAGACGCCAACTCGCCAGGAATGTTGTCAAATATTACCGCCGAGATGTTAGGTTGGGTTAGGTTAGGTTATATTACGTTATAGATGTATTTAAAGGTCCCGCGGAGACGTAGAGGCCAACAAGCCAGGAATGTGATCAAATATTACCGCCGAGATGTTAGGTTGGGTTAGGTTAGGTTATATTACGTTATTGATGTATATAAAGGTCCCACGGAGACGTAGAGGCCAACCCGCCAGGTATGTTTTCAAATATTACCGCCGAGATGTTAGGTTCAGTTAGGTTAGGTTATATTACGTTATTGATGTATATAAAGGTCCCACGGAGACGGAGACGCCAACTCGCCAGGAATGTTGTCAAATATTACCGCCGAGATGTTAGGTTGGGTTAGGTTAGGTTATATTACGTTATAGATGTATATAAACGTCCCACGGAGACGTAGAGGCCAACAAGCCAGGAATGTGTTCAAATATTACCGCCGAGGTGTTAGGTTGGGTGAGGTTAGGTTATGTTACGTTATAGATGTATTTAAAGGTCCCTCGGAGACGCAGAGGCCAACAAGCCAGGGATGTGATCAAATATTACCGCCGAGATGTTAGGTTGGGTTAGGTTAGGTTATATTACGTTATTGACGTATTTAAAGGTCCCGCGGAGACGTAGAGGCCAACAAGCCAGGAATGTGATCAAATATTACCGCCGAGATGTTAGGTTGGGTTAGGTTAGGTTATATTACGTTATTGATGTATATAAATGTACCACGGAGACGTAGAGGCCAACTCGCCATGAATATTTTCAAATATTACCGTCGAGATGTTAGGTTGGGTTAGGTTAGGTTATATTACGTTATTGATGTATATAAAGGTCCCACGGAGACGTAGAGGCCAAATCGCCAGGTATGTTGTCAAATATTAGCGCCGAGATGATAGGTTGGGTTAGGTTAGGTTATATTACGTTATAGATGTATATACAGGTCCCACGGAGACGTAGAGGACAACTCGCCAGGAATGTTTCCAAATATTACCGCCGAGATGTTAGGTTCGGTTAGGTTAGGTTATATTACGTTATAGATATATAAAAAGCTCCCACGGAGACGTAGAGGCCAACTCGCCAGGTATGTTTTCAAATACTACCGCCGAGATGTTAGGTTGGGTTAGGTTAGGTTATATTACGTTATTGATGTATATAAAGGTCCCACGGAGACGTAGATGCCAACTCGCCAGGTATGTTGTCAAATATTAGCGCCGAGATGATAGGTTGGGTTAGGTTAGGTTATATTACGTTATAGATGTATATAAAGGTCCCACGGATACGTAGAGGCCAACTCGCCAGGAATGTTTTCAAAAATTACCGCCGACATGATAGGTTGGGTTAGGTTAGATTATATTACGTTATTGATGTATATGAAGGTCAAACCGAGACGTAGAGGCCAACTCGCCAGGAATGTTGTCAAATATTACCGCCGAGATGTTAGGTTGGGTTAGGTTAGGTTATATTACGTTACTGATGTATATAAAGGTCCCACGGAGACGGAGACGCCAACTCGCCAGGAATGTTGTCAAATATTACCGCCGAGATGTTAGGTTGGGTTAGGTTAGGTTATATTACGTTATAGATGTATATAAAGGTCCCACGGAGACGTAGAGGCCAACAAGCCAGGAATGTTGTCAAATATTACCGCCGAGATGATAGGTTGGGTTAGGTTAGGTTATATTTCGTTATTGATGTATATGAAGCTCTCACGGAGACGTAGAGGCCAACTCGCCAGGAATGCTGTCAAACGTCATCGCCGAGATGATAGGTTGGGTTAGGTTAGGTTATATTTCGTTATTGATGTATATGAAGGTCCCACGGAGAAGTAGAGGCCAACTCGCCAGGAATGTTGTCAAACATTAGCGCCAAGATGATAGGTTGGGTTAGGTTAGGTTATATTACGTTATAGATGTATTTAAACGTCCCGCGGAGACGTAGAGGCCAAATCGCCATGAATATTTTCAAATATTACCGTCGAGATGTTAGGTTGGGTTAGGTTAGGTTATATTACGTTATTGATGTATATAAAGGTCCCACGGAGACGTAGAGGCCAAATCGCCAGGTATGTTGTCAAATATTAGCGCCGAGATGATAGGTTGGGTTAGGTTAGGTTATATTACGTTATAGATGTATATACAGGTCCCACGGAGACGTAGAGGACAACTCGCCAGGAATGTTTCCAAATATTACCGCCGAGATGTTAGGTTCGGTTAGGTTAGGTTATATTACGTTATAGATATATAAAAAGATCCCACGGAGACGTAGAGGCCAACTCGCCAGGTATGTTTTCAAATACTACCGCCGAGATGTTAGGTTGGGTTAGGTTAGGTTATATTACGTTATTGATGTATATAAAGGTCCCACGGAGACGTAGATGCCAACTCGCCAGGTATGTTGTCAAATATTAGCGCCGAGATGATAGGTTGGTTTAGGTTAGGTTATATTACGTTATAGATGTATATAAAGGTCCCACGGATACGTAGAGGCCAACTCGCCAGGAATGTTTTCAAAAATTACCGCCGACATGATAGGTTGGGTTAGGTTAGATTATATTACGTTATTGATGTATATGAAGGTCAAACCGAGACGTAGAGGCCAACTCGCCAGGAATGTTGTCAAATATTACCGCCGAGATGTTAGGTTGGGTTAGGTTAGGTTATATTACGTTACTGATGTATATAAAGGTCCCACGGAGACGGAGACGCCAACTCGCCAGGAATGTTGTCAAATATTACCGCCGAGATGATAGGTTGGGTTAGGTTAGGTTAGATTACGTTATAGATGTATTTAAACGTCCCGCGGAGACGTAGAGGCCAACAAGCCAGGAATGTGATCAAATATTACCGCCGAGATGTTAGGTTGGGTTAGGTTAGGTTATATTACGTTATTGATGTATATAAATGTACCACGGAGACGTAGAGGCCAACTCGCCATGAATGTTTTCAAATATTACCGCCGAGATGTTAGGTTGGGTTGGGTTAGGTTATATTACGTTATAGATGTATATAAAGGTCCCACGGAGACGTAGAGGCCAACTCGCCAGGAGTGTTTTCAAATATTACCGCCGAGATGTTAGGTTGGGTTAGGTTAGGTTATATTACGTTATAGATGTATTTAAACATCCCGCGGAGACGTAGAGGCCAACAAGCCAGGAATGTGATCAAATATTACCGCCGAGATGTTAGGTTGGGTTAGGTTAGGTTATATTACGTTATTGATGTGTATAAAGGTCCCACGGAGACGGAGAAGCCATCTCGCCAGGAATGTCGTCAAATATTACCGCCGAGATGTTAGGTTGGGTTAGGTTAGGTTATATTACGTTATTGATGTATATAAAGGTCCCGCGGAGACGTAGAGGCCAACTCGCCAGGTATGTTTTCAAATACTACCGCCGAGATGTTAGGTTGGGTTAGGTTAGGTTATATTACGTTATTGATGTGTAAAAAGATCCCACGGAGACGGAGAAGCCAACTCGCCAGGAATGTTGTCAAATATTACCGCCGAGATGTTAGGTTGGGTTAGGTTAGATTATATAACGTTATAGATGTACATAAAGGTCCCACGGAGACGTAGAGGCCAACTCGCAAGGAATCTTGTCAAACATTACCGCCGAGATGTTAGGTTGGGTTAGGTTAGGTTATATTACGTTATAGATGTATATAAAGGTCCCACGGAGACGTAGAGGCCAACAAGCCAGGAATGTGTTCAAATATTACCGCCGAGATGTTAGGTTGGGTTAGGTTAGGTTATATTACGTTATTGATGTATATAAATGTACCACGGAGACGTAGAGGCCAACTCGCCATGAATATTTTCAAATATTACCGCCGAGATGTTAGGTTGGGTTAGGTTAGGTTATATTACGTTATTGATGTATATAAAGGTCCCACGGAGACGTAGAGGCCAAATCGCCAGTTATGTTGTCAAATATTAGCGCCGAGATGATAGGTTGGGTTAGGTTAGGTTATATTACGTTATAGATGTATATAAAGGTCCCACGGATACGTAGAGGCCAACTCGCCAGGAATGTTTTCAAAAATTACCGCCGACATGATAGGTTGGGTTAGGTTAGATTATATTACGTTATTGATGTATATGAAGGTCAAACCGAGAAGTAGAGGCCAACTCGCCAGGAATGTTGTCAAATATTACCGCCGAGATGTTAGGTTGGGTTAGGTTAGGTTATATTACGTTACTGATGTATATAAAGGTCCCACGGAGACGGAGACGCCAACTCGCCAGGAATGTTGTCAAATATTACCGCCGAGATGTTAGGTTGGGTTAGGTTAGGTTATATTACGTTATAGATGTATATAAAGGTCCCACGGAGACGTAGAGGCCAACAAGCCAGGAATGTGTTCAAATATTACCGCCGAGATGTTAGGTTGGGTGAGGTTAGGTTATGTTACGTTATAGATGTATTTAAAGGTCCCTCGGAGACGCAGAGGCCAACAAGCCAGGGATGTGATCAAATATTACCGCCGAGATGTTAGGTTGGGTTAGGTTAGGTTATATTACGTTATTGACGTATTTAAAGGTCCCGCGGAGACGTAGATGCCAACTCGCCAGGTATGTTGTCAAATATTAGCGCCGAGATGATAGGTTGGGTTAGGTTAGGTTATATTACGTTATAGATGTATATAAAGGTCCCACGGATACGTAGAGGCCAACTCGCCAGGAATGTTTTCAAAAATTACCGCCGACATGATAGGTTGGGTTAGGTTAGATTATATTACGTTATTGATGTATATGAAGGTCAAACCGAGACGTAGAGGCCAACTCGCCAGGAATGTTGTCAAATATTACCGCCGAGATGTTAGGTTGGGTTAGGTTAGGTTATATTACGTTACTGATGTATATAAAGGTCCCACGGAGACGGAGACGCCAACTCGCCAGGAATGTTGTCAAATATTACCGCCGAGATGTTAGGTTGGGTTAGGTTAGGTTATATTACGTTATAGATGTATATAAAGGTCCCACGGAGACGTAGAGGCCAACAAGCCAGGAATGTTGTCAAATATTACCGCCGAGATGATAGGTTGGGTTAGGTTAGGTTATATTTCGTTATTGATGTATATGAAGGTCCCACGGAGAAGTAGAGGCCAACTCGCCAGGAATGTTGTCAAACATTAGCGCCAAGATGATAGGTTGGGTTAGGTTAGGTTATATTACGTTATAGATGTATTTAAACGTCCCGCGGAGACGTAGAGGCCAAATCGCCATGAATATTTTCAAATATTACCGTCGAGATGTTAGGTTGGGTTAGGTTAGGTTATATTACGTTATTGATGTATATAAAGGTCCCACGGAGACGTAGAGGCCAAATCGCCAGGTATGTTGTCAAATATTAGCGCCGAGATGATAGGTTGGGTTAGGTTAGGTTATATTACGTTATAGATGTATATACAGGTCCCACGGAGACGTAGAGGACAACTCGCCAGGAATGTTTCCAAATATTACCGCCGAGATGTTAGGTTCGGTTAGGTTAGGTTATATTACGTTATAGATATATAAAAAGATCCCACGGAGACGTAGAGGCCAACTCGCCAGGTATGTTTTCAAATACTACCGCCGAGATGTTAGGTTGGGTTAGGTTAGGTTATATTACGTTATTGATGTATATAAAGGTCCCACGGAGACGTAGATGCCAACTCGCCAGGTATGTTGTCAAATATTAGCGCCGAGATGATAGGTTGGTTTAGGTTAGGTTATATTACGTTATAGATGTATATAAAGGTCCCACGGATACGTAGAGGCCAACTCGCCAGGAATGTTTTCAAAAATTACCGCCGACATGATAGGTTGGGTTAGGTTAGATTATATTACGTTATTGATGTATATGAAGGTCAAACCGAGACGTAGAGGCCAACTCGCCAGGAATGTTGTCAAATATTACCGCCGAGATGTTAGGTTGGGTTAGGTTAGGTTATATTACGTTACTGATGTATATAAAGGTCCCACGGAGACGGAGACGCCAACTCGCCAGGAATGTTGTCAAATATTACCGCCGAGATGTTAGGTTGGGTTAGGTTAGGTTATATTACGTTATAGATGTATATAAAGGTCCCACGGAGACGTAGAGGCCAACAAGCCAGGAATGTTGTCAAATATTACCGCCGAGATGATAGGTTGGGTTAGGTTAGGTTAAATTTCGTTATTGATGTATATGAAGCTCTCACGGAGACGTAGAGGCCAACTCGCCAGGAATGCTGTCAAACGTCATCGCCGAGATGATAGGTTGGGTTAGGTTAGGTTATATTACGTTATTGATGTATATGAAGGTCCCACGGAGAAGTAGAGGCCAACTCGCCAGGAATGTTGTCAAACATTAGCGCCAAGATGATAGGTTGGGTTAGGTTAGGTTATATTACGTTATAGATGTATATAAAGGTCCCACCGAGACGTAGAGGCCAACTCGCCAGGAATGTTGTCAAACATTAGCGCCGAGATGATAGGTTGGTTTAGGTTAGGTTATATTACGTTATTGATGTATATAAATGTACCACGGAGACGTAGAGGCCAACTCGCCATGAATATTTTCAAATATTACCGCCGAGATGTTAGGTTGGGTTAGGTTAGGTTATATTACGTTATTGATGTATATGAAGATCAAACCGAGACGTAGAGGCCAACTCGCCAGGAATGTTGTCAAATATTACCGCCGAGATGTTAGGTTGGGTTAGGTTAGGTTATATTACGTTATTGATGTATATAAAGGTCCCACGGAGACGGAGACGCCAACTCGCCAGGAATGTTGTCAAATATTACCGCCGAGATGTTAGGTTGGGTTAGGTTAGGTTATATTACGTTATAGATGTATTTAAAGGTCCCGCGGAGACGTAGAGGCCAACAAGCCAGGAATGTGATCAAATATTACCGCCGAGATGTTAGGTTGGGTTAGGTTAGGTTATATTACGTTATTGATGTATATAAAGGTCCCACGGAGACGTAGAGGCCAACCCGCCAGGTATGTTTTCAAATATTACCGCCGAGATGTTAGGTTCAGTTAGGTTAGGTTATATTACGTTATTGATGTATATAAAGGTCCCACGGAGACGGAGAAGCCAACTCGCCAGGAATGTTGTCAAATATTACCGCCGAGATGTTAGGTTGGGTTAGGTTAGGTTATATTACGTTATTGATGTATATAAATGTCCCACGGAGACGTAGAGGCCAACTCGCCAGGAATGTTGTCAAATATTACCGCCGAGATGATAAGTTGGGTTAGGTTAGATTATATTTCGTTATTGATGTATATGAAGCTCTCACGGAGACGTAGAGGCCAACTCGCCACGAATGCTGTCAAACGTCATCGCCGAGATGATAGGTTGGGTTAGGTTAGGTTATATTTCGTTATTGATGTATATGAAGGTCCCACGGAGAAGTAGAGGCCAACTCGCCAGGAATGTTGTCAAACATTAGCGCCAAGATGATAGCTTGGGTTAGGTTAGGTTATATTACGTTATAGATGTATTTAAACGTCCCGCGGAGACGTAGAGGCCAAATCGCCAGGAATGTTTCCAAATATTACCGCCGAGATGTTAGGTTCGGTTAGGTTAGGTTATATTTCGTTATTGATGTATATGAAGGTCCCACGGAGAAGTAGAGGCCAACTCGCCATGAATATTTTCAAATATTACCGCCGAGATGTTAGGTTGGGTTAGGTTAGGTTATATTACGTTATTGATGTATATAACGGTCCCACGGAGACGTAGAGGCCAACTCGCCAGGTATGTTGTCAAGTATTAGCGCCGAGATGATAGGTTGGGTTAGGTTAGGTTATATTTCGTTATTGATGTATATGAAGGTCCCACGGAGAAGTAGAGGCCAACTCGCCATGAATATTTTCAAATATTACCGCCGAGATGTTAGGTTGGGTTAGGTTAGGTTATATTACGTTATTGATGTATTTAAAGGTCCCACGGAGACGTAGATGCCAACTCGCCAGGTATGTTGTCAAATATTAGCGCCGAGATGATAGGTTGGGTTAGGTTAGGTTATATTACGTTATAGATGTATATAAAGGTCCCACGGAGACGTAGAGGCCAACTCGCCAGGAATGTTTTCAAAAATTACCGCCGACATGATAGCTTGGGTTAGGTTAGATTATATTACGTTATTGATGTATATGAAGGTCAAACCGAGACGTAGAGGCCAACTCGCCAGGAATGTTGTCAAATATTACCGCCGAGATGTTAGGTTGGGTTAGGTTAGGTTATATTACGTTACTGATGTATATAAAGGTCCCACGGAGACGGAGACGCCAACTCGCCAGGAATGTTGTCAAATATTACCGCCGAGATGTTAGGTTGGGTTAGGTTAGGTTATATTACGTTATAGATGTATATAAAGGTCCCACGGAGACGTAGAGGCCAACAAGCCAGGAATGTTTTCAAATATTACCGCCGAGATGTTAGGTTGGGTTAGGTTAGGTTATGTTTCGTTATTGATGTATATGAAGGTCCCACGGAGAAGTAGAGGCCAACTCGCCAGGAATGTTGTCAAACATTAGCGCCAAGATGATAGGTTGGGTTAGGTTAGGTTATATTACGTTATAGATGTATTTAAACGTCCCGCGGAGACGTAGAGGCCAACTCGCCAGGAATGTGATCAAATATTACCGCCGAGATGTTAGGTTGGGTTAGGTTAGGTTATATTACGTTATAGATGTATATAAAGGTCCCACCGAGACGTAGAGGCCAACTCGCCAGGAATGTTGTCAAACATTAGCGCCGAGATGATAGGTTGGTTTAGGTTAGGTTATATTACGTTATTGATGTATATAAATGTACCACGGAGACGTAGAGGCCAACTCGCCATGAATATTTTCAAATATTACCGCCGAGATGTTAGGTTGGGTTAGGTTAGGTTATATTACGTTATTGATGTATATGAAGATCAAACCGAGACGTAGAGGCCAACTCGCCAGGAATGTTGTCAAATATTACCGCCGAGATGTTAGGTTGGGTTAGGTTAGGTTATATTACGTTATTGATGTATATAAAGGTCCCACGGAGACGGAGACGCCAACTCGCCAGGAATGTTGTCAAATATTACCGCCGAGATGTTAGGTTGGGTTAGGTTAGGTTATATTACGTTATAGATGTATTTAAAGGTCCCGCGGAGACGTAGAGGCCAACAAGCCAGGAATGTGATCAAATATTACCGCCGAGATGTTAGGTTGGGTTAGGTTAGGTTATATTACGTTATTGATGTATATAAAGGTCCCACGGAGACGTAGAGGCCAACCCGCCAGGTATGTTTTCAAATATTACCGCCGAGATGTTAGGTTCAGTTAGGTTAGGTTATATTACGTTATTGATGTATATAAAGGTCCCACGGAGACGGAGAAGCCAACTCGCCAGGAATGTTGTCAAATATTACCGCCGAGATGTTAGGTAGGGTTAGGTTAGGTTATATTACGTTATTGATGTATATAAATGTCCCACGGAGACGTAGAGGCCAACTCGCCAGGAATGTTGTCAAATATTACCGCCGAGATGATAAGTTGGGTTAGGTTAGATTATATTTCGTTATTGATGTATATGAAGCTCTCACGGAGACGTAGAGGCCAACTCGCCACGAATGCTGTCAAACGTCATCGCCGAGATGATAGGTTGGGTTAGGTTAGGTTATATTTCGTTATTGATGTATATGAAGGTCCCACGGAGAAGTAGAGGCCAACTCGCCAGGAATGTTATCAAACATTAGCGCCAAGATGATAGCTTGGGTTAGGTTAGGTTATATTACGTTATAGATGTATTTAAACGTCCCGCGGAGACGTAGAGGCCAAATCGCCAGGAATGTTTCCAAATATTACCGCCGAGATGTTAGGTTCGGTTAGGTTAGGTTATATTTCGTTATTGATGTATATGAAGGTCCCACGGAGAAGTAGAGGCCAACTCGCCATGAATATTTTCAAATATTACCGCCGAGATGTTAGGTTGGGTTAGGTTAGGTTATATTACGTTATTGATGTATATAACGGTCCCACGGAGACGTAGAGGCCAACTCGCCAGGTATGTTGTCAAGTATTAGCGCCGAGATGATAGGTTGGGTTAGGTTAGGTTATATTTCGTTATTGATGTATATGAAGGTCCCACGGAGAAGTAGAGGCCAACTCGCCATGAATATTTTCAAATATTACCGCCGAGATGTTAGGTTGGGTTAGGTTAGGTTATATTACGTTATTGATGTATTTAAAGGTCCCACGGAGACGTAGATGCCAACTCGCCAGGTATGTTGTCAAATATTAGCGCCGAGATGATAGGTTGGGTTAGGTTAGGTTATATTACGTTATAGATGTATATAAAGGTCCCACGGAGACGTAGAGGCCAACTCGCCAGGAATGTTTTCAAAAATTACCGCCGACATGATAGGTTGGGTTAGGTTAGATTATATTACGTTATTGATGTATATGAAGGTCAAACCGAGACGTAGAGGCCAACTCGCCAGGAATGTTGTCAAATATTACCGCCGAGATGTTAGGTTGGGTTAGGTTAGGTTATATTACGTTATTGATGTATATAAAGGTCCCACGGAGACGTAGAGGCCAACTCGCCAGGAATGTTTTCAAATATTACCGCCGAGATGTTAGGTTGGGTTAGGTTAGGTTATATTACGTTATAGATGTATTTAAAGGTCCCGCGGAGACGTAGAGGCCAACAAGCCAGGAATGTGATCAAATATTACCGCCGAGATGTTAGGTTGGGTTAGGTTAGGTTATATTACGTTATTGACGTATTTAAAGGTCCCGCGGAGACGTAGAGGCCAACAAGCCAGGAATGTCATCAAATATTACCGCCGAGATGTTAGGTTGGGTTAGGTTAGGTTATATTACGTTATTGATGTATATAAAGGTCCCACGGAGACGTAGAGGCCAACCCGCCAGGTATGTTTTCAAATATTACCGCCGAGATGTTAGGTTGGGTTAGGCTAGGTTATATTACGTAATTGATGTATATAAATGTCCCACGGAGACGTAGAGGCCAACTCGCCAGGAATGTTTCCAAATATTACCGCCGAGATGTTAGGTTCGGTTAGGTTAGGTTATATTACGTTATTGATATATAAAAAGATCCCACGGAGACGTAGAGGCCAACTCGCCAGGTATGTTTTCAAATACTACCGCCGAGATGTTAGGTTGGGTTAGGTTAGGTTATATTACGTTATTGATGTGTAAAAAGATCCCACGGAGACGGAGAAGCCAACTCGCCAGGAATGTTGTCAAATATTACCGCCGAGATGTTAGGTTGGGTTAGGTTAGGTGATATTACGTTATTGATGTATATAAATGTACCACGGAGACGTAGAGGCCAACTCGCCATGAATATTTTCAAATATTACCGCCGAGATGTTAGGTTGGGTTAGGTTAGGCTATATTACGTTATTGATGTATATAAAGGTCCCACGGAGACGTAGAGGCCAACTCGCCAGGTATGTTGTCAAATATTAGCGCCGAGATGATAGGTTGGGTTAGGTTAGGTTATATTACGTTATAGATGTATATAAAGGTCCCACGGAGACGTAGAGGCCAACTCGCCAGGAATGTTTCCAAATATTACCGCCGAGATGTTAGGTTCGGTTAGGTTAGGTTATATTACGTTATTGATGTATAAAAAGATCCCACGGAGACGTAGAGGCCAACTCGCCAGGTATGTTTTCAAATACTACCGCCGAGATGTTAGGTTGGGTTAGGTTAGATTATATTACGTTATTGATGTATATAAAGGTCCCACGGAGACGGAGAAGCCAACTCGCCAGGAATATTTTCAAATATTACCGCCGAGATGTTAGGTTCAGTTAGGTTAGGTTATATTACGTTATTGATGTATATAAAGGTCCCACGGAGACGGAGAAGCCAACTCGCCAGGAATGTTGTCAAATATTACCGCCGAGATGTTAGGTTGGGTTAGGTTAGGTTATATTACGTTATTGATGTATATAAATGTCCCACGGAGACGTAGAGGCCAGCTCGCCAGGAATGTTGTCAAATATTACCGCCGAGATGATAGGTTGGGTTAGGTTAGGTTATATTTCGTTATTGATGTATATGAAGCACTCACGGAGACGTAGAGGCCAACTCGCCAGGAATGCTGTCAAACGTCATCGCCGAGATGATAGGTTGGGTTAGGTTAGGTTATATTTCGTTATTGATGTATATGAAGGTCCCACGGAGAAGTAGAGGCCAACTCGCCAGGAATGTTGTCAAACATTAGCGCCAAGATGATAGGTTGGGTTAGGTTAGGTTATATTACGTTATAGATGTATTTAAACGTCCCGCGGAGACGTAGAGGCCAAATCGCCATGAATATTTTCAAATATTACCGTCGAGATGTTAGGTTGGGTTAGGATAGGTTATATTACGTTATTGATGTATATAAAGGTCCCACGGAGACGTAGAGGCCAAATCGCCAGGTATGTTGTCAAATATTAGCGCCGAGATGATAGGTTGGGTTAGGTTAGGTTATATTACGTTATAGATGTATATACAGGTCCCACGGAGACGTAGAGGACAACTCGCCAGGAATGTTTCCAAATATTACCGCCGAGATGTTAGGTTCGGTTAGGTTAGGTTATATTACGTTATAGATATATAAAAAGATCGCACGGAGACGTAGAGGCCAACTCGCCAGGTATGTTTTCAAATACTACCGCCGAGATGTTAGGTTGGGTTAGGTTAGGTTATATTACGTTATTGATGTATATAAAGGTCCCACGGAGACGTAGATGCCAACTCGCCAGGTATGTTGTCAAATATTAGCGCCGAGATGATAGGTTGGTTTAGGTTAGGTTATATTACGTTATAGATGTATATAAAGGTCCCACGGATACGTAGAGGCCAACTCGCCAGGAATGTTTTCAAAAATTACCGCCGACATGATAGGTTGGGTTAGGTTAGATTATATTACGTTATTGATGTATATGAAGGTCAAACCGAGACGTAGAGGCCAACTCGCCAGGAATGTTGTCAAATATTACCGCCGAGATGTTAGGTTGGGTTAGGTTAGGTTATATTACGTTACTGATGTATATAAAGGTCCCACGGAGACGGAGACGCCAACTCGCCAGGAATGTTGTCAAATATTACCGCCGAGATGTTAGGTTGGGTTAGGTTAGGTTATATTACGTTATAGATATATATAAAGGTCCCACGGAGACGTAGAGGCCAACAAGCCAGGAATGTTGTCAAATATTACCGCCGAGATGATAGGTTGGGTTAGGTTAGGTTATATTTCGTTATTGATGTATATGAAGCTCTCACGGAGACGTAGAGGCCAACTCGCCAGGAATGCTGTCAAACGTCATCGCCGAGATGATAGGTTGGGTTAGGTTAGGTTATATTTCGTTATTGATGTATATGAAGGTCCCACGGAGAAGTAGAGGCCAACTCGCCAGGAATGTTGTCAAACATTAGCGCCAAGATGATAGGTTGGGTTAGGTTAGGTTATATTACGTTATAGATGTATATAAAGGTCCCACCGAGACGTAGAGGCCAACTCGCCAGGAATGTTGTCAAACATTAGCGCCGAGATGATAGGTTGGTTTAGGTTAGGTTATATTACGTTATTGATGTATATAAATGTACCACGGAGACGTAGAGGCCAACTCGCCATGAATATTTTCAAATATTACCGCCGAGATGTTAGGTTGGGTTAGGTTAGGTTATATTACGTTATTGATGTATATGAAGATCAAACCGAGACGTAGAGGCCAACTCGCCAGGAATGATGTCAAATATTACCGCCGAGATGTTAGGTTGGGTTAGGTTAGGTTATATTACGTTATTGATGTATATAAAGGTCCCACGGAGACGGAGACGCCAACTCGCCAGGAATGTTGTCAAATATTACCGCCGAGATGTTAGGTTGGGTTAGGTTAGGTTATATTACGTTATAGATGTATTTAAAGGTCCCGCGGAGACGTAGAGGCCAACAAGCCAGGAATGTGATCAAATATTACCGCCGAGATGTTAGGTTGGGTTAGGTTAGGTTATATTACGTTATTGATGTATATAAAGGTCCCACGGAGACGTAGTGGCCAACCCGCCAGGTATGTTTTCAAATATTACCGCCGAGATGTTAGGTTCAGTTAGGTTAGGTTATATTACGTTATTGATGTATATAAAGGTCCCACGGAGACGGAGAAGCCAACTCGCCAGGAATGTTGTCAAATATTACCGCCGAGATGTTAGGTTGGGTTAGGTTAGGTTATATTACGTTATTGATGTATATAAATGTCCCACGGAGACGTAGAGGCCAACTCGCCAGGAATGTTGTCAAATATTACCGCCGAGATGATAAGTTGGGTTAGGTTAGATTATATTTCGTTATTGATGTATATGAAGCTCTCACGGAGACGTAGAGGCCAACTCGCCACGAATGCTGTCAAACGTCATCGCCGAGATGATAGGTTGGGTTAGGTTAGGTTATATTTCGTTATTGATGTATATGAAGGTCCCACGGAGAAGTAGAGGCCAACTCGCCAGGAATGTTGTCAAACATTAGCGCCAAGATGATAGCTTGGGTTAGGTTAGGTTATATTACGTTATAGATGTATTTAAACGTCCCGCGGAGACGTAGAGGCCAAATCGCCAGGAATGTTTCCAAATATTACCGCCGAGATGTTAGGTTCGGTTAGGTTAGGTTATATTTCGTTATTGATGTATATGAAGGTCCCACGGAGAAGTAGAGGCCAACTCGCCATGAATATTTTCAAATATTACCGCCGAGATGTTAGGTTGGGTTAGGTTAGGTTATATTACGTTATTGATGTATATAACGGTCCCACGGAGACGTAGAGGCCAACTCGCCAGGTATGTTGTCAAGTATTAGCGCCGAGATGATAGGTTGGGTTAGGTTAGGTTATATTTCGTTATTGATGTATATGAAGGTCCCACGGAGAAGTAGAGGCCAACTCGCCATGAATATTTTCAAATATTACCGCCGAGATGTTAGGTTGGGTTAGGTTAGGTTATATTACGTTATTGATGTATTTAAAGGTCCCACGGAGACGTAGATGCCAACTCGCCAGGTATGTTGTCAAATATTAGCGCCGAGATGATAGGTTGGGTTAGGTTAGGTTATATTACGTTATAGATGTATATAAAGATCCCACGGAGACGTAGAGGCCAACTCGCCAGGTATGTTTTCAAATACTACCGCCGAGATGTTAGGTTGGGTTAGGTTAGGTTATATTACGTTATTGATGTGTAAAAAGATCCCACGGAGACGGAGAAGCCAACTCGCCAGGAATGTTGTCAAATATTACCGCCGAGATGTTAGGTTGGGTTAGGTTAGGTGATATTACGTTATTGATGTATATAAATGTACCACGGAGACGTAGAGGCCAACTCGCCATGAATATTTTCAAATATTACCGCCGAGATGTTAGGTTGGGTTAGGTTAGGCTATATTACGTTATTGATGTATATAAAGGTCCCACGGAGACGTAGAGGCCAACTCGCCAGGTATGTTGTCAAATATTAGCGCCGAGATGATAGGTTGGGTTAGGTTAGGTTATATTACGTTATAGATGTATATAAAGGTCCCACGGAGACGTAGAGGCCAACTCGCCAGGAATGTTTCCAAATATTACCGCCGAGATGTTAGGTTCGGTTAGGTTAGGTTATATTACGTTATTGATGTATAAAAAGATCCCACGGAGACGTAGAGGCCAACTCGCCAGGTATGTTTTCAAATACTACCGCCGAGATGTTAGGTTGGGTTAGGTTAGATTATATTACGTTATTGATGTATATAAAGGTCCCACGGAGACGGAGAAGCCAACTCGCCAGGAATATTTTCAAATATTACCGCCGAGATGTTAGGTTCAGTTAGGTTAGGTTATATTACGTTATTGATGTATATAAAGGTCCCACGGAGACGGAGAAGCCAACTCGCCAGGAATGTTGTCAAATATTACCGCCGAGATGTTAGGTTGGGTTAGGTTAGGTTATATTACGTTATTGATGTATATAAATGTCCCACGGAGACGTAGAGGCCAGCTCGCCAGGAATGTTGTCAAATATTACCGCCGAGATGATAGGTTGGGTTAGGTTAGGTTATATTTCGTTATTGATGTATATGAAGCACTCACGGAGACGTAGAGGCCAACTCGCCAGGAATGCTGTCAAACGTCATCGCCGAGATGATAGGTTGGGTTAGGTTAGGTTATATTTCGTTATTGATGTATATGAAGGTCCCACGGAGAAGTAGAGGCCAACTCGCCAGGAATGTTGTCAAACATTAGCGCCAAGATGATAGGTTGGGTTAGGTTAGGTTATATTACGTTATAGATGTATTTAAACGTCCCGCGGTGACGTAGAGGCCAAATCGCCAGGAATGTTTCCAAATATTACCGCCGAGATGTTAGGTTCGGTTACGTTAGGTTATATTTCGTTATTGATGTATATGAAGGTCCCACGGAGAAGTAGAGGCCAACTCGCCAGGAATGTTGTCAAACATTAGCGCCAAGATAATAGGTTGGGTTAGGTTAGGTTATATAACGTTATGGATGTATATAAAGGTCCCACGGAGACGTAGAGGCCAACTCGCCAGGAATGTTTTCAAATATTACCGCCGAGATGTTAGGTTGGGTTAGGTTAGATTATATAACGTTATAGATGTATATAAAGGTCCCACGGAGACGTAGAGGCCAACTCGCCAGGAATGTTGTCAAATATTACCGCCGAGATGATAGGTTGGGTTAGGTTAGGTTATATTTCGTTATTGATGTATATGAAGCACTCACGGAGACGTAGAGGCCAACTCGCCAGGAATGCAGTCAAACGTCATCGCCGAGATGATAGGTTGGGTTAGGTTAGGTTATATTACGTTATTGATGTATATAAAGGTCCCACGGAGACGTAGATGCCAACTCGCCAGGTATGTTGTCAAATATTAGCGCCGAGATGATAGGTTGGGTTAGGTTAGGTTATATTACGTTATAGATGTATATAAAGGTCCCACGGAGACGTAGAGGCCAAATCGCCAGGAATGTTTTCAAATATTACCGCCGAGATGTTAGGTTGGGTTAGGTTAGGTTATATTACGTTATAGATGTATTTAAAGGTCCCGCGGAGACGTAGAGGCCAACAAGCCAGGAATGTTGTCAAATATAACCGCCGAGATGTTAGGTTGGGTTAGGTTAGGTTATATTACGTTATTGATGTATATAAAGGTCCCACGGAGACGGAGACGCCAACTCGCCAGGAATGTTGTCAAACATTAGCGCCAAGATGATAGGTTGGGTTAGGTTAGGTTATATTACGTTATAGATGTATTTAAACGTCCCGCGGAGACGTAGAGGCCAACAAGCCAGGAATGTGATCAAATATTACCGCCGAGATGTTAGGTTGGGTTAGGTTAGATTATATAACGTTATAGATGTATATAAAGGTCCCACGGAGATGTAGAGGCCAACAAGCCAGGAATGTGTTCAAATATTACCGCCGAGATGATAGGTTGGGTTAGGTTAGGATATATTACGTTATAGATGTATATAAAGGTCCCACGGAGACGTAGAGGCCAACTCGCGAGGAATGTTTTCAAAAATTACCGCCGACATGATAGGTTGGGTTAGGTTAGATTATATTACGTTATTGATGTATATGAAGGTCAAACCGAGACGTAGAGGCCAACTCGCCAGGTATGTTGTCAAATATTAGCGCCGAGATGATAGGTTAGGTTAGGTTAGGTTATATTACGTTATAGATGTATATAAAGGTCCCACGGAGACGTAGAGGCCAACTCGCCAGGAATGTTTCCAAATATTACCGCCGAGATGTTAGGTTCGGTTAGGTTAGGTTATATTACGTTATTGATGTATAAAAAGATCCCACGGAGACGTAGAGGCCAACTCGCCAGGAATGTTGTCAAATATTACCGCCGAGATGTTAGGTTGGGTTAGGTTAGGTTATATTTCGTTATTGATGTATATGAAGCTCTCACGGAGACGTAGAGGCCAACTCGCCAGGAATGCTGTCAAACGTCATCGCCGAGATGATAGGTTGGGTTAGGTTAGGTTATATTTCGTTATTGATGTATATGAAGTTCCCACGGAGAAGTAGAGGCCAACTCGCCAGGAATGTTGTCAAACATTAGCGCCAAGATGATAGCTTGGGTTAGGTTAGGTTATATTACGTTATAGATGTATTTAAACGTCCCGCGGAGACGTAGAGGCCAAATCGCCAGGAATGTTTCCAAATATTACCGCCGAGATGTTAGGTTCGGTTAGGTTAGGTTATATCACGTTATTGATGTATATAAAGGTCCCACGGAGACGGAGAAGCCAACTCGCCAGGAATGTTGTCAAATATTACCGCCGAGATGTTAGGTTGGGTTAGGTTAGGTTATATTACGTTATTGATGTATATAAATGTCCCACGGAGACGTAGAGGCCAACTCGCCAGGAATGTTGTCAAATATTACCGCCGAGATGATAGGTTGGGTTAGGTTAGGTTATATTTCGTTATTGATGTATATGAAGCACTCACGGAGACGTAGAGGCCAACTCGCCAGGAATGCTGTCAACCGTCATCGCCGAGATGATAGGTTGGGTTAGGTTAGGTTATATTTCGTTATTGATGTATATGAAGGTCCCACGGAGACGTAGATGCCAACTCGCCAGGTATGTTGTCAAATATTAGCGCCGAGATGATAGGTTGGGTTAGGTTAGGTTATATTACGTTATTGATGTATATAAAGGTCCCACGGAGACGTAGATGCCAACTCGCCAGGTATGTTGTCAAATATTAGCGCCGAGATGATAGGTTGGGTTAGGTTAGGTTATATTACGTTATTGATGTATATGAAGGTCAAACCGAGACGTAGAGGCCAACTCGCCAGGAATGTTGTCAAATATTACCGCCGAGATGTTAGGTTGTGTTAGGTTAGGTTATATTACGCTATAGATGTATTTAAAGGTCCCGCGGAGACGTAGAGGCCAACAAGCCAGGAATGTTGTCAAATATAACCGCCGAGATGTTAGGTTGGGTTAGGTTAGGTGATATTACGTTATTGATGTATATAAATGTACCACGGAGACGTAGAGGCCAACTCGCCATGAATATTTTCAAATACTACCGCCGAGATGTTAGGTTGGGTTAGGTTAGGCTATATTACGTTATTGATGTATATAAAGGTCCCACGGAGACGTAGAGGCCAACTCGCCAAGTATGTTGTCAAATATTAGCGCCGAGATGATAGGTTGGGTTAGGTTAGGTTATATTACGTTATAGATGTATATAAAGGTCCCACGGAGACGTAGAGGCCAACTCGCCAGGAATGTTTCCAAATATTACCGCCGAGATGTTAGGTTCGGTTAGGTTAGGTTATATTACGTTATTGATGTATAAAAAGATCCCACGGAGACGTAGAGGCCAACTCGCCAGGTATGTTTTCAAATACTACCGCCGAGATGTTAGGTTGGGTTAGGTTAGATTATATTACGTTATTGATGTATATAAAGGTCCCACGGAGACGGAGAAGCCAACTCGCCAGGAATATTTTCAAATATTACCGCCGAGATGTTAGGTTCAGTTAGGTTAGGTTATATTACGTTATTGATGTATATAAAGGTCCCACGGAGACGGAGAAGCCAACTCGCCAGGAATGTTGTCAAATATTACCGCCGAGATGTTAGGTTGGGTTAGGTTAGGTTATATTACGTTATTGATTTATATAAATGTCCCACGGAGACGTAGAGGCCAGCTCGCCAGGAATGTTGTCAAATATTACCGCCGAGATGATAGGTTGGGTTAGGTTAGGTTATATTTCGTTATTGATGTATATGAAGCACTCACGGAGACGTAGAGGCCAACTCGCCAGGAATGCTGTCAAACGTCATCGCCGAGATGATAGGTTGGGTTAGGTTAGGTTATATTTCGTTATTGATGTATATGAAGGTCCCACGGAGAAGTAGAGGCCAACTCGCCAGGAATGTTGTCAAACATTAGCGCCAAGATGATAGGTTGGGTTAGGTTAGGTTATATTACGTTATAGATGTATTTAAACGTCCCGCGGTGACGTAGAGGCCAAATCGCCAGGAATGTTTCCAAATATTACCGCCGAGATGTTAGGTTCGGTTACGTTAGGTTATATTTCGTTATTGATGTATATGAAGGTCCCACGGAGAAGTAGAGGCCAACTCGCCAGGAATGTTGTCAAACATTAGCGCCAAGATAATAGGTTGGGTTAGGTTAGGTTATATAACGTTATGGATGTATATAAAGGTCCCACGGAGACGTAGAGGCCAACTCGCCAGGAATGTTTTCAAATATTACCGCCGAGATGTTAGGTTGGGTTAGGTTAGATTATATAACGTTATAGATGTATATAAAGGTCCCACGGAGACGTAGAGGCCAACTCGCCAGGAATGTTGTCAAATATTACCGCCGAGATGATAGGTTGGGTTAGGTTAGGTTATATTTCGTTATTGATGTATATGAAGCACTCACGGAGACGTAGAGGCCAACTCGCCAGGAATGCTGTCAAACGTCATCGCCGAGATGATAGGTTGGGTTAGGTTAGGTTATATTACGTTATTGATGTATATAAAGGTCCCACGGAGACGTAGATGCCAACTCGCCAGGTATGTTGTCAAATATTAGCGCCGAGATGATAGGTTGGGTTAGGTTAGGTTATATTACGTTATAGATGTATATAAAGGTCCCACGGAGACGTAGAGGCCAACTCGCCAGGAATGTTTTCAAATATTACCGCCGAGATGTTAGGTTGGGTTAGGTTAGGTTATATTACGTTATAGATGTATTTAAAGGTCCCGCGGAGACGTAGAGGCCAACAAGCCAGGAATGTTGTCAAATATAACCGCCGAGATGTTAGGTTGGGTTAGGTTAGGTTATATTACGTTATTGATGTATATAAAGGTCCCACGGAGACGGAGACGCCAACTCGCCAGGAATGTTGTCAAACATTAGCGCCAAGATGATAGGTTGGGTTAGGTTAGGTTATATTACGTTATAGATGTATTTAAACGTCCCGCGGAGACGTAGAGGCCAACAAGCCAGGAATGTGATCAAATATTACCGCCGAGATGTTAGGTTGGGTTAGGTTAGATTATATAACGTTATAGATGTATATAAAGGTCCCACGGAGATGTAGAGGCCAACAAGCCAGGAATGTGTTCAAATATTACCGCCGAGATGATAGGTTGGGTTAGGTTAGGATATATTACGTTATAGATGTATATAAAGGTCCCACGGAGACGTAGAGGCCAACTCGCGAGGAATGTTTTCAAAAATTACCGCCGACATGATAGGTTGGGTTAGGTTAGATTATATTACGTTATTGATGTATATGAAGGTCAAACCGAGACGTAGAGGCCAACTCGCCAGGTATGTTGTCAAATATTAGCGCCGAGATGATAGGTTAGGTTAGGTTAGGTTATATTACGTTATAGATGTATATAAAGGTCCCACGGAGACGTAGAGGCCAACTCGCCAGGAATGTTTCCAAATATTACCGCCGAGATGTTAGGTTCGGTTAGGTTAGGTTATATTACGTTATTGATGTATAAAAAGATCCCACGGAGACGTAGAGGCCAACTCGCCAGGAATGTTGTCAAATATTACCGCCGAGATGTTAGGTTGGGTTAGGTTAGGTTATATTTCGTTATTGATGTATATGAAGCTCTCACGGAGACGTAGAGGCCAACTCGCCAGGAATGCTGTCAAACGTCATCGCCGAGATGATAGGTTGGGTTAGGTTAGGTTATATTTCGTTATTGATGTATATGAAGGTCCCACGGAGAAGTAGAGGCCAACTCGCCAGGAATGTTGTCAAACATTAGCGCCAAGATGATAGCTTGGGTTAGGTTAGGTTATATTACGTTATAGATGTATTTAAACGTCCCGCGGAGACGTAGAGGCCAAATCGCCAGGAATGTTTCCAAATATTACCGCCGAGATGTTAGGTTCGGTTAGGTTAGGTTATATCACGTTATTGATGTATATAAAGGTCCCACGGAGACGGAGAAGCCAACTCGCCAGGAATGTTGTCAAATATTACCGCCGAGATGTTAGGTTGGGTTAGGTTAGGTTATATTACGTTATTGATGTATATAAATGTCCCACGGAGACGTAGAGGCCAACTCGCCAGGAATGTTGTCAAATATTACCGCCGAGATGATAGGTTGTGTTAGGTTAGGTTATATTTCGTTATTGATGTATATGAAGCACTCACGGAGACGTAGAGGCCAACTCGCCAGGAATGCTGTCAACCGTCATCGCCGAGATGATAGGTTGGGTTAGGTTAGGTTATATTTCGTTATTGATGTATATGAAGGTCCCACGGAGAAGTAGAGGCCAACTCGCCAGGAATGTTGTCAAACATTAGCGCCAAGATGATAGGTTGGGTTAGGTTAGGTTATATTACGTTATAGATGTATTTAAACGTCCCGCGGTGACGCAGAGGCCAAATCGCCAGGAATGTTTCCAAATATTACCGCCGAGATGTTAGGTTCGGTTACGTTAGGTTATATTTCGTTATTGATGTATATGAAGGTCGCACGGAGAAGTAGAGGCCAACTCGCCAGGAATGTTGTCAAACATTAGCGCCAAGATGATAGGTTGGGTTAGGTTAGGTTATATTACGTTATTGATGTATATAAATGTCCCACGGAGACGTAGAGGCCAACTCGCCAGGAATGTTGTCAAATATTACCGCCGAGATGTTAGGTTGGGTTAGGTTAGATTATATAACGTTATAGATGTATATAAAGGTCCCACGGAGACGTAGAGGCCAACTCGCCAGGAATGTTGTCAAATATTACCGCCGAGATGATAGGTTGGGTTAGGTTAGGTTATATTTCGTTATTGATGTATATGAAGCACTCACGGAGACGTAGAGGCCAACTCGCCAGGAATGCTGTCAAACGTCATCGCCGAGATGATAGGTTGGGTTAGGTTAGGTTATATTACGTTATTGATGTATATAAAGGTCCCACGGAGACGTAGATGCCAACTCGCCAGGTATGTTGTCAAATATTAGCGCCGAGATGATAGGTTGGGTTAGGTTAGGTTATATTACGTTATTGATGTATATAAAGGTCCCACGGAGACGTAGATGCCAACTCGCCAGGTATGTTGTCAAATATTAGCGCCGAGATGATAGGTTGGGTTAGGTTAGGTTATATTACGTTATTGATGTATATGAAGGTCAAACCGAGACGTAGAGGCCAACTCGCCAGGAATGTTGTCAAATATTACCGCCGAGATGTTAGGTTGTGTAATGTTAGGTTATATTACGCTATAGATGTATTTAAAGGTCCCGCGGAGACGTAGAGGCCAACAAGCCAGGAATGTTGTCAAATATAACCGCCGAGATGTTAGGTTGGGTTAGGTTAGGTTATATTACGTTATTGATGTATATAAATGTACCACGGAGACGTAGAGGCCAACTCGCCATGAATATTTTCAAATATTACCGCCGAGATGTTAGGTTGGGTTAGGTTAGGTTATATTACGTTATTGATGTATATAAAGGTCCCACGGAGACGTAGAGGCCAACTCGCCAGGTATGTTGTCAAATATTAGCGCCGAGATGATAGGTTGTGTTAGGTTAGGTTATATTACGTTATAGATGTATATAAAGGTCCCACGGAGACGTAGAGGCCAACTCGCCAGGAATGTTTCCGAATATTACCGCCGAGATGTTAGGTTCGGTTAGGTTAGGTTATATTACGTTATTGATATATAAAAAGATCCCACGGAGACGTAGAGGCCAACTCGCCAGGTATGTTTTCAAATACTACCGCCGAGATGTTAGGTTGGGTTAGGTTAGGTTATATTACGTTATTGATGTATATAAAGGTCCCACGGAGACGTAGATGCCAACTCGCCAGGTATGTTGTCAAATATTAGCGCCGAGATGATAGGTTGGGTTAGGTTAGGTTATATTACGTTATAGATGTATATAAAGGTCCCACGGAGACGTAGAGGCCAACTCGCCAGGAATGTTTCCGAATATTACCGCCGAGATGTTAGGTTCGGTTAGGTTAGGTTATATTACGTTATTGATATATAAAAAGATCCCACGGAGACGTAGAGGCCAACTCGCCAGGTATGTTTTCAAATACTACCGCCGAGATGTTAGGTTGGGTTAGGTTAGGTTATATTACGTTATTGATGTATATAAAGGTCCCACGGAGACGTAGATGCCAACTCGCCAGGTATGTTGTCAAATATTAGCGCCGAGATGATAGGTTGGGTTAGGTTAGGTTATATTACGTTATAGATGTATATAAAGGTCCCACGGAGACGTAGAGGCCAACTCGCCAGGAATGTTTTCAAAAATTACCGCCGACATGATAGGTTGGGTTAGGTTAGATTATATTACGTTATTGATGTATATGAAGGTCAAACCGAGACGTAGAGGCCAACTCGCCAGGAATGTTGTCAAATATTACCGTCGAGATGTTAGGTTGGGTTAGGTTAGGTTATATTACGTTATTGATGTATATAAAGGTCCCACGGAGACGTAGAGGCCAACTCGCCAGGAATGTTTTCAAATATTACCGCCGAGATGTTAGGTTGGGTTAGGTTAGGTTATATTACGTTATAGATGTATTTAAAGGTCCCGCGGAGACGTAGAGGCCAACAAGCCAGGAATGTGATCAAATATTACCGCCGAGATGTTAGGTTGGGTTAGGTTAGGTTATATTACGTTATTGACGTATTTAAAGGTCCCGCGGAGACGTAGAGGCCAACAAGCCAGGAATGTGATCAAATATTACCGCCGAGATGTTAGGTTGGGTTAGGTTAGGTTATATTAAGTTATTGATGTATATAAAGGTCCCACGGAGACGTAGAGGCCAACCCGCCAGGTATGTTTTCAAATATTACCGCCGAGATGTTAGGTTGGGTTAGGTTAGGTTATATTACGTAATTGATGTATATAAATGTCCCACGGAGACGTAGAGGCCAACTCGCCAGGAATGTTTCCAAATATTACCGCCGAGATGTTAGGTTCGGTTAGGTTAGGTTATATTACGTTATTGATGTATAAAAAGATCCCACGGAGACGTAGAGGCCAACTCGCCAGGCATGTTGTCAAATACTACCGCCGAGATGTTAGGTTGGGTTAGGTTAGGTTATATTACGTTATTGATGTATATAAAGGTCCCACGGAGACGTAGATGCCAACTCGCCAGGTATGTTGTCAAATATTAGCGCCGAGATGATAGGTTGGGTTAGGTTAGGTTATATTACGTTATAGATGTATATAAAGGTCCCACGGATACGTAGAGGCCAACTCGCCAGGAATGTTTTCAAAAATTACCGCCGACATGATAGGTTGGGTTAGGTTAGATTATATTACGTTATTGATGTATATGAAGGTCAAACCGAGACGTAGAGGCCAACTCGCCAGGAATGTTGTCAAATATTACCGCCGAGATGTTAGGTTGGGTTAGGTTAGGTTATATTACGTTACTGATGTATATAAAGGTCCCACGGAGACGGAGACGCCAACTCGCCAGGAATGTTGTCAAATATTACCGCCGAGATGTTAGGTTGGGTTAGGTTAGGTTATATTTCGTTATTGATGTATATGAAGCTCTCACGGAGACGTAGAGGCCAACTCGCCAGGAATGCTGTCAAACGTCATCGCCGAGATGATAGGTTGGGTTAGGTTAGGTTATATTTCGTTATTGATGTATATGAAGGTCCCACGGAGAAGTAGAGGCCAACTCGCCAGGAATGTTGTCAAACATTAGCGCCAAGATGATAGCTTGGGTTAGGTTAGGTTATATTACGTTATAGATGTATTTAAACGTCCCGCGGAGACGTAGAGGCCAAATCGCCAGGAATGTTTCCAAATATTACCGCCGAGATGTTAGGTTCGGTTAGGTTAGGTTATATTTCGTTATTGATGTATATGAAGGTCCCACGGAGAAGTAGAGGCCAACTCGCCATGAATATTTTCAAATATTACCGCCGAGATGTTAGGTTGGGTTAGGTTAGGTTATATTACGTTATTGATGTATATAAAGGTCCCACGGAGACGTAGAGGCCAACTCGCCAGGAATGTTTCCGAATATTACCGCCGAGATGTTAGGTTCGGTTAGGTTAGGTTATATTACGTTATTGATATATAAAAAGATCCCACGGAGACGTAGAGGCCAACTCGCCAGGTATGTTTTCAAATATTACCGCCGAGATGTTAGGTTGGGTTAGGTTAGGTTATATTACGTTATTGATGTATTTAAAGGTCCCGCGGAGACGTAGAGGCCAACAAGCCAGGAATGTGATCAAATATTACCGCCGAGATATTAGGTTGGGTTAGGTTAGATTATATAACGTTATAGATGTATATAAAGGTCCCACGGAGACGTAGAGGCCAACAAGCCAGGAATGTGTTCAAATATTACCGCCGAGATGTTAGGTTGGGTTAGGTTAGGTTATATTACGTTATTGATGTATATAAATGTACCACGGAGACGTAGAGGCCAACAAGCCAGGAATGTGTTCAAATATTACCGCCGAGATGTTAGGTTGGGTTAGGTTAGGTTATATTACGTTATTGATGTATATAAAGGTCCCACGGAGACGGAGACGCCAACTCGCCAGGAATGTTGTCGAACATTAGTGCCAAGATGATAGGTTGGGTTAGGTTAGGTTATATTACGTTATAGATGTATTTAAACGTCCCGCGGAGACGTAGAGGCCAACAAGCCAGGAATGTGATCAAATATTACCGCCGAGATGTTAGGTTGGGTTAGGTTAGATTATATAACGTTATAGATGTATATAAAGGTCCCACGGAGACGTAGAGGCCAACAAGCCAGGAATGTGTTCAAATATTACCGCCGAGATGTTAGGTTGGGTTAGGTTAGGTTATATTACGTTATTGATGTATATAAATGTACCACGGAGACGTAGAGGCCAACTCGCCATGAATATTTTCAAATATTACCGCCGAGATGTTAGGTTGGGTTAGGTTAGGTTATATTACGTTATAGATGTATATAAAGGTCCCACGGAGACGTAGAGGCCAACTCGCCAGGAATGCTGTCAAACGTCATCGCCGAGATGATAGGTTGGGTTAGGTTAGGTTATATTTCGTTATTGATGTATATGAAGGTCCCACGGAGAAGTAGAGGCCAACTCGCCAGGAATGTTGTCAAACATTAGCGCCAAGATGATAGCTTGGGTTAGGTTAGGTTATATTACGTTATAGATGTATTTAAACGTCCCGCGGAGACGTAGAGGCCAAATCGCCAGGAATGTTTCCAAATATTACCGCCGAGATGTTAGGTTCGGTTAGGTTAGGTTATATTTCGGTATTGATGTATATGAAGGTCCCACGGAGAAGTAGAGGCCAACTCGCCATGAATATTTTCAAATATTACCGCCGAGATGTTAGGTTGGGTTAGGTTAGGTTATATTACGTTATTGATGTATATAAAGGTCCCACGGAGACGTAGAGGCCAACTCGCCAGGAATGTTTCCGAATATTACCGCCGAGATGTTAGGTTCGGTTAGGTTAGGTTATATTACGTTATTGATATATAAAAAGATCCCACGGAGACGTAGAGGCCAACTCGCCAGGTATGTTTTCAAATACTACCGCCGAGATGTTAGGTTCGGTTAGGTTAGGTTATATTACGTTATTGATGTATATAAAGGTCCCACGGAGACGTAGATGCCAACTCGCCAGGTATGTTGTCAAATATTAGCGCCGAGATGATAGGTTGGGTTAGGTTAGGTTATATTACGTTATAGATGTATATAAAGGTCCCACGGAGACGTAGAGGCCAACTCGCCAGGAATGTTTTCAAAAATTACCGCCGACATGATAGGTTGGGTTAGGTTAGATTATATTACGTTATTGATGTATATGAAGGTCAAACCGAGACGTAGAGGCCAACTCGCCAGGAATGTTGTCAAATATTACCGCCGAGATGTTAGGTTGGGTTAGGTTAGGTTATATTACGTTATTGATGTATATAAAGGTCGCACGGAGACGTAGAGGCCAACTCGCCAGGAATGTTTTCAAATATTACCGCCGAGATGTTAGGTTTGGTTAGGTTAGGTTATATTACGTTATAGATGTATTTAAAGGTCCCGCGGAGACGTAGAGGCCAACAAGCCAGGAATGTGATCAAATATTACCGCCGAGATGTTAGGTTGGGTTAGGTTAGGTTATATTACGTTATTGACGTATTTAAAGGTCCCACGGAGACGTAGAGGCCAACCCGCCAGGTATGTTTTCAAATATTACCGCCGAGATGTTAGGTTGGGTTAGGTTAGGTTATATTACGTAATTGATGTATATAAATGTCCCACGGAGACGTAGAGGCCAACTCGCCAGGAATGTTTCCAAATATTACCGCCGAGATGTTAGGTTCGGTTAGGTTAGGTTATATTACGTTATTGATGTATAAAAAGATCCCACGGAGACGTAGAGGCCAACTCGCCAGGTATGTTTTCAAATACTACCGCCGAGATGTTAGGTTGGGTTAGGTTAGGTTATATTACGTTATTGATGTGTAAAAAGATCCCACGGAGACGGAGAAGCCAACTCGCCAGGAATGTTGTCAAATATTACCGCCGAGATGTTAGGTTGGGTTAGGTTAGGTGATATTACGTTATTGATGTATATAAATGTACCACGGAGACGTAGAGGCCAACTCGCCATGAATATTTTCAAATATTACCGCCGAGATGTTAGGTTGGGTTAGGTTAGGCTATATTACGTTATTGATGTATATAAAGGTCCCACGGAGACGTAGAGGCCAACTCGCCAGGTATGTTGTCAAATATTAGCGCCGAGATGATAGGTTGGGTTAGGTTAGGTTATATTACGTTATAGATGTATATAAAGGTCCCACGGAGACGTAGAGGCCAACTCGCCAGGAATGTTTCCAAATATTACCGCCGAGATGTTAGGTTCGGCTAGGTTAGGTTATATTACGTTATTGATGTATAAAAAGATCCCGCGGAGACGTAGAGGCCAACTCGCCAGGAATGCTGTCAAACGTCATCGCCGAGATGATAGGTTGGGTTAGGTTAGGTTATATTTCGTTATTGATGTATATGAAGGTCCCACGGAGAAGTAGAGGCCAACTCGCCAGGAATGTTGTCAAACATTAGCGCCAAGATGATAGCTTGGGTTAGGTTAGGTTATATTACGTTATAGATGTATTTAAACGTCCCGCGGAGACGTAGAGGCCAAATCGCCAGGAATGTTTCCAAATATTACCGCCGAGATGTTAGGTTCGGTTAGGTTAGGTTATATTTCGTTATTGATGTATATGAAGGTCCCACGGAGTAGTAGAGGCCAACTCGCCATGAATATTTTCAAATATTACCGCCGAGATGTTAGGTTGGGTTAGGTTAGGTTATATTACGTTATTGATGTATATAAAGGTCCCACGGAGACGTAGAGGTCAAGTCGCCAGGTATGTTGTCAAATATTAGCGCCGAGATGATAGGTTGGGTTAGGTTAGGTTATATTACGTTATAGATGTATATAAAGGTCCCACGGAGACGTAGAGGCCAACTCGCCAGGAATGTTTCCAAATATTACCGCCGAGATGTTACGTTCGGTTAGGTTAGGTTATATTACGTTATTGATGTATAAAAAGATCCCACGGAGACGTAGAGGCCAACTCGCCAGGAATGCTGTCAAACGTCATCGCCGAGATGATAGGTTGGGTTAGGTTAGGTTATATTTCGTTATTGATGTATATGAAGGTCCCACGGAGAAGTAGAGGCCAACTCGCCAGGAATGTTGTCAAACATTAGCGCCAAGATGATAGCTTGGGTTAGGTTAGGTTATATTACGTTATAGATGTATTTAAACGTCCCGCGGAGACGTAGAGGCCAAATCGCCAGGAATGTTTCCAAATATTACCGCCGAGATGTTAGGTTCGGTTAGGTTAGGTTATATTTCGTTATTGATGTATATGAAGGTCCCACGGAGAAGTAGAGGCCAACTCGCCATGAATATTTTCAAATATTACCGCCGAGATGTTAGGTTGGGTTAGGTTAGGTTATATTACGTTATTGATGTATATAAAGGTCCCACGGAGACGTAGAGGTCAAGTCGCCAGGTATGTTGTCAAATATTAGCGCCGAGATGATAGGTTGGGTTAGGTTAGGTTATATTACGTTATAGATGTATATAAAGGTCCCACGGAGACGTAGAGGCCAACTCGCCAGGAATGTTTCCAAATATTACCGCCGAGATGTTAGGTTCGGTTAGGTTAGGTTATATTACGTTATTGATGTATAAAAAGATCCCACGGAGACGTAGAGGCCAACTCGCCAGGTATGTTTTCAAATACTACCGCCGAGATGTTAGGTTGGGTTAGGTTAGGTTATATTACGTTATTGATGTATATAAATGTCCCACGGAGACGTAGAGGCCAACCCGCCAGGTATGTTTTCAAATATTACCGCCGAGATGTTAGGTTCGGTTAGGTTAGGTTATATTTCGTTATTGATGTATATGAAGGTCCCACGGAGAAGTAGAGGCCAACTCGCCAGGAATGTTGTCAAACATTAGCGCCAAGATGATAGGTTGGGTTAGGTTAGGTTATATTACGTTATAGATGTATTTAAACGTCCCGCGGAGACGTAGAGGCCAACAAGCCAGGAATGTGATCAAATATTACCGCCGAGATGTTAGGTTGGGTTAGGATAGATTATATAACGTTATAGATGTATATAAAGGTCCCACGGAGACGTAGAGGCCAACAAGCCAGGAATGTGTTCAAATATTACCGCCGAGATGTTAGGTTGGGTTAGGTTAGGTTATATTACGTTATTGATGTATATAAAGGTCCCACGGAGACGTAGAGGCCAACTCACCAGGTATGTTGTCAAATATTAGCGCCGAGATGATAGGTTGGGTTAGGTTAGGTTATCTTACGTTATAGATGTATATAAAGGTCCCACGGAGACGTAGAGGCTAACTCGCCAGGAATGTTTCCAAATATTACCGCCGAGATGTTAGGTTCGGTTATGTTAGGTTATATTACGTTATTGATGTATAAAAAGATCCCACGGAGAGGTAGAGGCCAACTCGCCAGGTATGTTTTCAAATACTACCGCCGAGATGTTAGGTTGGGTTAGGTTAGGTTATATTACGTTATTGATGTATATAAATGTCCCACGGAGACGTAGATGCCAACTCGCCAGGTATGTTGTCAAATATTAGCGCCGAGATGATAGGTTGGGTTAGGTTAGGTTATATTACGTTATAGATGTATATAAAGGTCCCACGGATACGTAGAGGCCAACTCGCCAGGAATGTTTTCAAAAATTACCGCCGACATGATAGGTTGGCTTAGGTTAGATTATATTACGTTATTGATGTATATGAAGGTCAAACCGAGACGTAGAGGCCAACTCGCCAGGAATGTTGTCAAATATTACCGCCGAGATGTTAGGTTGGGTTAGGTTAGGTTATATTACGTTACTGATGTATATAAAGGTCCCACGGAGACGGAGACGCCAACTCGCCAGGAATGTTGTCAAATATTACCGCCGAGATGTTAGGTTGGGTTAGGTTAGGTTATATTTCGTTATTGATGTATATGAAGCTCTCACGGAGACGTAGAGGCCAACTCGCCAGGAATGCTGTCAAACGTCATCGCCGAGATGATAGGTTGGGTTAGGTTAGGTTATATTTCGTTATTGATGTATATGAAGGTCCCACGGAGAAGTAGAGGCCAACTCGCCAGGAATGTTGTCAAACATTAGCGCCAAGATGATAGCTTGGGTTAGGTTAGGTTATATTACGTTATAGATGTATTTAAACGTCCCGCGGAGACGTAGAGGCCAAATCGCCAGGAATGTTTCCAAATATTACCGCCGAGATGTTAGGTTGGGTTAGGTTAGGTTATATTTCGTTATTGATGTATATGAAGCTCTCACGGAGACGTAGAGGCCAACTCGCCAGGAATGCTGTCAAACGTCATCGCCGAGATGATAGGTTGGGTTAGGTTAGGTTATATTTCGTTATTGATGTATATGAAGGTCCCACGGAGAAGTAGAGGCCAACTCGCCAGGAATGTTGTCAAACATTAGCGCCAAGATGATAGCTTGGGTTAGGTTAGGTTATATTACGTTATAGATGTATTTAAACGTCCCGCGGAGACGTAGAGGCCAAATCGCCAGGAATGTTTCCAAATATTACCGCCGAGATGTTAGGTTCGGTTAGGTTAGGTTATATTTCGTTATTGATGTATATGAAGGTCCCACGGAGAAGTAGAGGCCAACTCGCCATGAATATTTTCAAATATTACCGCCGAGATGTTAGGTTGGGTTAGGTTAGGTTATATTACGTTATTGATGTATATAAAGGTCCCACGGAGACGTAGAGGTCAAGTCGCCAGGTATGTTGTCAAATATTAGCGCCGAGATGATAGGTTGGGTTAGGTTAGGTTATATTACGTTATAGATGTATATAAAGGTCCCACGGAGACGTAGAGGCCAACTCGCCAGGAATGTTTCCAAATATTACCGCCGAGATGTTAGGTTCGGTTAGGTTAGGTTATATTACGTTATTGATGTATAAAAAGATCCCACGGAGACGTAGAGGCCAACTCGCCAGGTATGTTTTCAAATACTACCGCCGAGATGTTAGGTTGGGTTAGGTTGGGTTATATTACGTTATTGATGTATATAAATGTCCCACGGAGACGTAGAGGCCAACCCGCCAGGTATGTTTTCAAATATTACCGCCGAGATGTTAGGTTCAGTTAGGTTAGGTTATATTACGTTATTGATGTATATAAAGGTCCCACGGAGACGGAGAAGCCAACTCGCCAGGAATGTTGTCAAATATTACCGCCGAGATGTTAGGTTGGGTTAGGTTAGGTTATATTACGTTATTGATGTATATAAATGTCCCACGGAGACGTAGAGGCCAACTCGCCAGGAATGTTGTCAAACATTAGCGCCAAGATGATTGGTTGGGTTAGGTTAGGTTATATTACGTTATAGATGTATTTAAACGTCCCGCGGAGACGTAGAGGCCAAATCGCCAGGAATGTTTCCAAATATTACCGCCGAGATGTTAGGTTCGGTTAGGTTAGGTTATATTTCGTTATTGATGTATATGAAGGTCCCACGGAGAAGTAGAGGCCAACTCGCCAGGAATGTTGTCAAACATTAGCGCCAAGATGATAGGTTGGGTTAGGTTAGGTTATATTACGTTATAGATGTATTTAAACGTCCCGCGGAGACGTAGAGGCCAACAAGCCAGGAATGTGATCAAATATTACCGCCGAGATGTTAGGTTGGGTTAGGATAGATTATATAACGTTATAGATGTATATAAAGGTCCCACGGAGACGTAGAGGCCAACAAGCCAGGAATGTGTTCAAATATTACCGCCGAGATGTTAGGTTGGGTTAGGTTAGGTTATATTACGTTATTGATGTATATAAAGGTCCCACGGAGACGTAGAGGCCAACTCACCAGGTATGTTGTCAAATATTAGCGCCGAGATGATAGGTTGGGTTAGGTTAGGTTATCTTACGTTATAGATGTATATAAAGGTCCCACGGATACGTAGAGGCCAACTCGCCAGGAATGTTTTCAAAAATTACCGCCGACATGATAGGTTGGCTTAGGTTAGATTATATTACGTTATTGATGTATATGAAGGTCAAACCGAGACGTAGAGGCCAACTCGCCAGGAATGTTGTCAAATATTACCGCCGAGATGTTAGGTTGGGTTAGGTTAGGTTATATTACGTTACTGATGTATATAAAGGTCCCACGGAGACGGAGACGCCAACTCGCCAGGAATGTTGTCAAATATTACCGCCGAGATGTTAGGTTGGGTTAGGTTAGGTTATATTTCGTTATTGATGTATATGAAGCTCTCACGGAGACGTAGAGGCCAACTCGCCAGGAATGCTGTCAAACGTCATCGCCGAGATGATAGGTTGGGTTAGGTTAGGTTATATTTCGTTATTGATGTATATGAAGGTCCCACGGAGAAGTAGAGGCTAACTCGCCAGGAATGTTGTCAAACATTAGCGCCAAGATGATAGCTTGGGTTAGGTTAGGTTATATTACGTTATAGATGTATTTAAACGTCCCGCGGAGACGTAGAGGCCAAATCGCCAGGAATGTTTCCAAATATTACCGCCGAGATGTTAGGTTGGGTTAGGTTAGGTTATATTTCGTTATTGATGTATATGAAGCTCTCACGGAGACGTAGAGGCCAACTCGCCAGGAATGCTGTCAAACGTCATCGCCGAGATGATAGGTTGGGTTAGGTTAGGTTATATTACGTTATTGACGTATTTAAAGGTCCCGCGGAGACGTAGAGGCCAACAAGCCAGGAATGTGATCAAATATTACCGCCGAGATGTTAGGTTGGGTTAGGTTAGGTTATATTACGTTATTGATGTATATAAAGGTCCCACGGAGACGTAGAGGCCAACCCGCCAGGTATGTTTTCAAATATTACCGCCGAGATGTTAGGTTGGGTTAGGTTAGGTTATATTACGTAATTGATGTATATAAATGTCCCACGGAGACGTAGAGGCCAACTCGCCAGGAATGTTTCCAAATATTACCGCCGAGATGTTAGGTTCGGTTAGGTTAGGTTATATTACGTTATTGATGTATAAAAAGATCCCACGGAGACGTAGAGGCCAACTCGCCAGGTATGTTTTCAAATACTACCGCCGAGATGTTAGGTTGGGTTAGGTTAGATTATATTACGTTATTGATGTGTAAAAAGATCCCACGGAGACGGAGAAGCCAACTCGCCAGGAATGTTGTCAAATATTACCGCCGAGATGTTAGGTTGGGTTAGGTTAGGTGATATTACGTTATTGATGTATATAAATGTACCACGGAGACGTAGAGGCCAACTCGCCATGAATATTTTCAAATATTACCGCCGAGATGTTAGGTTGGGTTAGGTTAGGCTATATTACGTTATTGATGTATATAAAGGTCCCACGGAGACGTAGAGGCCAACTCGCCAGGTATGTTGTCAAATATTAGCGCCGAGATGATAGGTTGGGTTAGGTTAGGTTATATTACGTTATAGATGTATATAAAGGTCCCACGGAGACGTAGAGGCCAACTCGCCAGGAATGTTTCCAAATATTACCGCCGAGATGTTAGGTTCGGTTAGGTTAGGTTATATTACGTTATTGATGTATAAAAAGATCCCGCGGAGACGTAGAGGCCAACTCGCCAGGAATGCTGTCAAACGTCATCGCCGAGATGATAGGTTGGGTTAGGTTAGGTTATATTTCGTTATTGATGTATATGAAGGTCCCACGGAGAAGTAGAGGCCAACTCGCCAGGAATGTTGTCAAACATTAGCGCCAAGATGATAGCTTGGGTTAGGTTAGGTTATATTACGTTATAGATGTATTTAAACGTCCCGCGGAGACGTAGAGGCCAAATCGCCAGGAATGTTTCCAAATATTACCGCCGAGATGTTAGGTTCGGTTAGGTTAGGTTATATTTCGTTATTGATGTATATGAAGGTCCCACGGAGAAGTAGAGGCCAACTCGCCATGAATATTTTCAAATATTACCGCCGAGATGTTAGGTTGGGTTAGGTTAGGTTATATTACGTTATTGATGTATATAAAGGTCCCACGGAGACGTAGAGGTCAAGTCGCCAGGTATGTTGTCAAATATTAGCGCCGAGATGATAGGTTGGGTTAGGTTAGGTTATATTACGTTATAGATGTATATAAAGGTCCCACGGAGACGTAGAGGCCAACTCGCCAGGAATGTTTCCAAATATTACCGCCGAGATGTTAGGTTCGGTTAGGTTAGGTTATATTACGTTATTGATGTATAAAAAGATCCCACGGAGACGTAGAGGCCAACTCGCCAGGTATGTTTTCAAATACTACCGCCGAGATGTTAGGTTGGGTTAGGTTAGGTTATATTACGTTATTGATGTATATAAATGTCCCACGGAGACGTAGAGGCCAACCCGCCAGGTATGTTTTCAAATATTACCGCCGAGATGTTAGGTTCAGTTAGGTTAGGTTATATTTTGTTATTGATGTATATGAAGGTCCCACGGTGAAGTAGAGGCCAACTCGCCAGGAATGTTGTCAAACATTAGCGCCAAGATGATAGGTTGGGTTAGGTTAGGTTATATTACGTTATAGATGTATTTAAACGTCCCGCGGAGACGTAGAGGCCAACAAGCCAGGAATGTGATCAAATATTACCGCCGAGATGTTAGGTTGGGTTAGGATAGATTATATAACGTTATAGATGTATATAAAGGTCCCACGGAGACGTAGAGGCCAACAAGCCAGGAATGTGTTCAAATATTACCGCCGAGATGTTAGGTTGGGTTAGGTTAGGTTATATTACGTTATTGATGTATATAAAGGTCCCACGGAGACGTAGAGGCCAACTCACCAGGTATGTTGTCAAATATTAGCGCCGAGATGATAGGTTGGGTTAGGTTAGGTTATCTTACGTTATAGATGTATATAAAGGTCCCACGGAGACGTAGAGGCTAACTCGCCAGGAATGTTTCCAAATATTACCGCCGAGATGTTAGGTTCGGTTAGGTTAGGTTATATTACGTTATTGATGTATAAAAAGATCCCACGGAGAGGTAGAGGCCAACTCGCCAGGTATGTTTTCAAATACTACCGCCGAGATGTTAGGTTGGGTTAGGTTAGGTTATATTACGTTATTGATGTATATAAATGTCCCACGGAGACGTAGATGCCAACTCGCCAGGTATGTTGTCAAATATTAGCGCCGAGATGATAGGTTGGGTTAGGTTAGGTTATATTACGTTATAGATGTATATAAAGGTCCCACGGATACGTAGAGGCCAACTCGCCAGGAATGTTTTCAAAAATTACCGCCGACATGATAGGTTGGCTTAGGTTAGATTATATTACGTTATTGATGTATATGAAGGTCAAACCGAGACGTAGAGGCCAACTCGCCAGGAATGTTGTCAAATATTACCGCCGAGATGTTAGGTTGGGTTAGGTTAGGTTATATTACGTTACTGATGTATATAAAGGTCCCACGGAGACGGAGACGCCAACTCGCCAGGAATGTTGTCAAATATTACCGCCGAGATGTTAGGTTGGGTTAGGTTAGGTTATATTTCGTTATTGATGTATATGAAGCTCTCACGGAGACGTAGAGGCCAACTCGCCAGGAATGCTGTCAAACGTCATCGCCGAGATGATAGGTTGGGTTAGGTTAGGTTATATTTCGTTATTGATGTATATGAAGGTCCCACGGAGAAGTAGAGGCCAACTCGCCAGGAATGTTGTCAAACATTAGCGCCAAGATGATAGCTTGGGTTAGGTTAGGTTATATTACGTTATAGATGTATTTAAACGTCCCGCGGAGACGTAGAGGCCAAATCGCCAGGAATGTTTCCAAATATTACCGCCGAGATGTTAGGTTCGGTTAGGTTAGGTTATATTTCGTTATTGATGTATATGAAGGTCCCACGGAGAAGTAGAGGCCAACTCGCCATGAATATTTTCAAATATTACCGCCGAGATGTTAGGTTGGGTTAGGTTAGGTTATATTACGTTATTGATGTATATAAAGGTCCCACGGAGACGTAGAGGTCAAGTCGCCAGGTATGTTGTCAAATATTAGCGCCGAGATGATAGGTTGGGTTAGGTTAGGTTATATTACGTTATAGATGTATATAAAGCTCCCACGGAGACGTAGAGGCCAACTCGCCAGGAATGTTTCCAAATATTACCGCCGAGATGATAGGTTGGGTTAGGTTAGGTTATATTACGTTATTGATGTATAAAAAGATCCCACGGAGACGTAGAGGCCAACTCGCCAGGTATGTTTTCAAATACTACCGCCGAGATGTTAGGTTGGGTTAGGTTAGGTTATATTACGTTATTGATGTATATAAATGTCCCACGGAGACGTAGAGGCCAACCCGCCAGGTATGTTTTCAAATATTACCGCCGAGATGTTAGGTTCAGTTAGGTTAGGTTATATTACGTTATTGTTGTATATAAAGGTCCCACGGAGACGGAGAAGCCAACTCGCCAGGAATGTTGTCAAATATTACCGCCGAGATGTTAGGTTGGGTTAGGTTAGGTTATATTACGTTATTGATGTATATAAATGTCCCACGGAGACGTAGAGGCCAACTCGCCAGGAATGTTGTCAAATATTACCGCCGAGATGATAGGTTGGTTTAGGTTAGGTTATATTTCGTTATTGATGTATATGAAGCTCTCACGGAGACGTAGAGGCCAACTCGCCAGGAATGCTGTCAAACGTCATCGCCGAGATGATAGGTTGGGTTAGGTTAGGTTATATTTCGTTATTGATGTATATGAAGGTCCCACGGAGAAGTAGAGGCCAACTCGCCAGGAATGTTGTCAAACATTAGCGCCAAGATGATTGGTTGGGTTAGGTTAGGTTATATTACGTTATAGATGTATTTAAACGTCCCGCGGAGACGTAGAGGCCAAATCGCCAGGAATGTTTCCAAATATTACCGCCGAGATGTTATGTTCGGTTAGGTTAGGTTATATTTCGTTATGGATGTATATGAAGGTCCCACGGAGAAGTAGAGGCCAACTCGCCGGGAATGTTGTCAAACATTAGCGCCAAGACGATAGGTTGGGTTAGGTTAGGTTATATTACGTTATAGATGTATTTAAACGTCCCGCGGAGACGTAGAGGCCAACAAGCCAGGAATGTGATCAAATATTACCGCCGAGATGTTAGGTTGGGTTAGGTTAGATTATATAACGTTATAGATGTATATAAAGGTCCCACGGAGACGTAGAGGCCAACAAGCCAGGAATGTGTTCAAATATTACCGCCGAGATGTTAGGTTGGGTTAGGTTAGGTTATATTACGTTATTGATGTATATAAAGGTCCCACGGAGACGTAGAGGCCAACTCACCAGGTATGTTGTCAAATATTAGCGCCGAGATGATAGGTTGGGTTAGGTTAGGTTATCTTACGTTATAGATGTATATAAAGGTCCCACGGAGACGTAGAGGCTAACTCGCCAGGAATGTTTCCAAATATTACCGCCGAGATGTTAGGTTCGGTTAGGTTAGGTTATATTACGTTATTGATGTATAAAAAGATCCCACGGAGAGGTAGAGGCCAACTCGCCAGGTATGTTTTCAAATACTACCGCCGAGATGTTAGGTTGGGTTAGGTTAGGTTATATTACGTTATTGATGTATATAAATGTCCCACGGAGACGTAGATGCCAACTCGCCAGGTATGTTGTCAAATATTAGCGCCGAGATGATAGGTTGGGTTAGGTTAGGTTATATTACGTTATAGATGTATATAAAGGTCCCACGGATACGTAGAGGCCAACTCGCCAGGAATGTTTTCAAAAATTACCACCGACATGATAGGTTGGCTCAGGTTAGATTATATTACGTTATTGATGTATATGAAGGTCAAACCGAGACGTAGAGGCCAACTCGCCAGGAATGTTGTCAAATATTACCGCCGAGATGTTAGGTTGGGTTAGGTTAGGTTATATTACGTTACTGATGTATATAAAGGTCCCACGGAGACGGAGACGCCAACTCGCCAGGAATGTTGTCAAATATTACCGCCGAGATGTTAGGTTGGGTTAGGTTAGGTTATATTTCGTTATTGATGTATATGAAGCTCTCACGGAGACGTAGAGGCCAACTCGCCAGGAATGCTGTCAAACGTCATCGCCGAGATGATAGGTTGGGTTAGGTTAGGTTATATTTCGTTATTGATGTATATGAAGGTCCCACGGAGAAGTAGAGGCCAACTCGCCAGGAATGTTGTCAAACATTAGCGCCAAGATGATAGCTTGGGTTAGGTTAGGTTATATTACGTTATAGATGTATTTAAACGTCCCGCGGAGACGTAGAGGCCAAATCGCCAGGAATGTTTCCAAATATTACCGCCGAGATGTTAGGTTGGGTTAGGTTAGGTTATATTTCGTTATTGATGTATATGAAGCTCTCACGGAGACGTAGAGGCCAACTCGCCAGGAATGCTGTCAAACGTCATCGCCGAGATGATAGGTTGGGTTAGGTTAGGTTATATTTCGTTATTGATGTATATGAAGGTCCCACGGAGAAGTAGAGGCCAACTCGCCAGGAATGTTGTCAAAGATTAGCGCCAAGATGATAGCTTGGGTTAGGTTAGGTTATATTACGTTATAGATGTATTTAAACGTCCCGCGGAGACATAGAGGCCAAATCGCCAGGAATGTTTCCAAATATTACCGCCGAGATGTTAGGTTCGGTTAGGTTAGGTTATATTTCGTTATTGATGTATATGAAGGTCCCACGGAGAAGTAGAGGCCAACTCGCCATGAATATTTTCAAATATTACCGCCGAGATGTTAGTTTGGGTTAGGTTAGGTTATATTACGTTATTGATGTATATAAAGGTCCCACGGAGACGTAGAGGTCAAGTCGCCAGGTATGTTGTCAAATATTAGCGCCGAGATGATAGGTTGGGTTAGGTTAGGTTATATTACGTTATAGATGTATATAAAGGTCCCACGGAGACGTAGAGGCCAACTCGCCAGGAATGTTTCCAAATATTACCGCCGAGATGTTAGGTTCGGTTAGGTTAGGTTATATTACGTTATTGATGTATAAAAAGATCCCACGGAGACGTAGAGGCCAACTCGCCAGGTATGTTTTCAAATATTACCGCCGAGATGTTAGGTTCAGTTAGGTTAGGTTATATTACGTTATTGATGTATATAAAGGTCCCACGGAGACGGAGAAGCCAACTCGCCAGGAATGTTGTCAAATATTACCGCCGAGATGTTAGGTTGGGTTAGGTTAGGTTATATTACGTTATTGATGTATATAAATGTCCCACGGAGACGTAGAGGCCAACTCGCCAGGAATGTTGTCAAACATTAGCGCCAAGATGATTGGTTGGGTTAGGTTAGGTTATATTACGTTATAGATGTATTTAAACGTCCCGCGGAGACGTAGAGGCCAAATCGCCAGGAATGTTTCCAAATATTACCGCCGAGATGTTAGGTTCGGTTAGGTTAGGTTATATTTCGTTATTGATGTATATGAAGGTCCCACGGAGAAGTAGAGGCCAACTCGCCAGGAATGTTGTCAAACATTAGCGCCAAGATGATAGGTTGGGTTAGGTTAGGTTATATTACGTTATAGATGTATTTAAACGTCCCGCGGAGACGTAGAGGCCAACAAGCCAGGAATGTGATCAAATATTACCGCCGAGATGTTAGGTTGGGTTAGGATAGATTATATAACGTTATAGATGTATATAAAGGTCCCACGGAGACGTAGAGGCCAACAAGCCAGGAATGTGTTCAAATATTACCGCCGAGATGTTAGGTTGGGTTAGGTTAGGTTATATTACGTTATTGATGTATATAAAGGTCCCACGGAGACGTAGAGGCCAACTCACCAGGTATGTTGTCAAATATTAGCGCCGAGATGATAGGTTGGGTTAGGTTAGGTTATCTTACGTTATAGATGTATATAAAGGTCCCACGGAGACGTAGAGGCTAACTCGCCAGGAATGTTTCCAAATATTACCGCCGAGATGTTAGGTTCGGTTAGGTTAGGTTATATTACGTTATTGATGTATAAAAAGATCCCACGGAGAGGTAGAGGCCAACTCGCCAGGTATGTTTTCAAATACTACCGCCGAGATGTTAGGTTGGGTTAGGTTAGGTTATATTACGTTATTGATGTATATAAATGTCCCACGGAGACGTAGATGCCAACTCGCCAGGTATGTTGTCAAATATTAGCGCCGAGATGATAGGTTGGGTTAGGTTAGGTTATATTACGTTATAGATGTATATAAAGGTCCCACGGATACGTAGAGGCCAACTCGCCAGGAATGTTTTCAAAAATTACCGCCAACATGATAGGTTGGCTTAGGTTAGATTATATTACGTTATTGATGTATATGAAGGTCAAACCGAGACGTAGAGGCCAACTCGCCAGGAATGTTGTCAAATATTACCGCCGAGATGTTAGGTTGGGTTAGGTTAGGTTATATTACGTTACTGATGTATATAAAGGTCCCACGGAGACGGAGACGCCAACTCGCCAGGAATGTTGTCAAATATTACCGCCGAGATGTTAGGTTGGGTTAGGTTAGGTTATATTTCGTTATTGATGTATATGAAGCTCTCACGGAGACGTGGAGGCCAACTCGCCAGGAATGCTGTCAAACGTCATCGCCGAGATGATAGGTTGGGTTAGGTTAGGTTATATTTCGTTATTGATGTATATGAAGGTCCCACGGAGAAGTAGAGGCCAACTCGCCAGGAATGTTGTCAAACATTAGCGCCAAGATGATAGCTTGGGTTAGGTTAGGTTATATTACGTTATAGATGTATTTAAACGTCCCGCGGAGACGTAGAGGCCAAATCGCCAGGAATGTTTCCAAATATTACCGCCGAGATGTTAGGTTGGGTTAGGTTAGGTTATATTTCGTTATTGATGTATATGAAGCTCTCACGGAGACGTAGAGGCCAACTCGCCAGGAATGCTGTCAAACGTCATCGCCGAGATGATAGGTTGGGTTAGGTTAGGTTATATTTCGTTATTGATGTATATGAAGGTCCCACGGAGAAGTAGAGGCCAACTCGCCAGGAATGTTGTCAAACATTAGCGCCAAGATGATAGCTTGGGTTAGGTTAGGTTATATTACGTTATAGATGTATTTAAACGTCCCGCGGAGACATAGAGGCCAAATCGCCAGGAATGTTTCCAAATATTACCGCCGAGATGTTAGGTTCGGTTAGGTTAGGTTATATTTCGTTATTGATGTATATGAAGGTCCCACGGAGAAGTAGAGGCCAACTCGCCATGAATATTTTCAAATATTACCGCCGAGATGTTAGGTTGGGTTAGGTTAGGTTATATTACGTTATTGATGTATATAAAGGTCCCACGGAGACGTAGAGGTGAAGTCGCCAGGTATGTTGTCAAATATTAGCGCCGAGATGATAGGTTGGGTTAGGTTAGGTTATATTACGTTATAGATGTATATAAAGGTCCCACGGAGACGTAGAGGCCAACTCGCCAGGAATGTTTCCAAATATTACCGCCGAGATGTTAGGTTCGGTTAGGTTAGGTTATATTACGTTATTGATGTATAAAAAGATCCCACGGAGACGTAGAGGCCAACTCGCCAGGTATGTTTTCAAATACTACCGCCGAGATGTTAGGTTGGGTTAGGTTAGGTTATATTACGTTATTGATGTATATAAATGTCCCACGGAGACGTAGAGGCCAACCCGCCAGGTATGTTTTCAAATATTACCGCCGAGATGTTAGGTTCAGTTAGGTTAGGTTATATTACGTTATTGATGTATATAAAGGTCCCACGGAGACGGAGAAGCCAACTCGCCAGGAATGTTGTCAAATATTACCGCCGAGATGTTAGGTTGGGTTAGGTTAGGTTATATTACGTTATTGATGTATATAAATGTCCCACGGAGACGTAGAGGCCAACTCGCCAGGAATGTTGTCAAACATTAGCGCCAAGATGATTGGTTGGGTTAGGTTAGGTTATATTACGTTATAGATGTATTTAAACGTCCCGCGGAGACGTAGAGGCCAAATCGCCAGGAATGTTTCCAAATATTACCGCCGAGATGTTAGGTTCGGTTAGGTTAGGTTATATTTCGTTATTGATGTATATGAAGGTCCCACGGAGAAGTAGAGGCCAACTCGCCAGGAATGTTGTCAAACATTAGCGCCAAGATGATTGGTTGGGTTAGGTTAGGTTATATTACGTTATAGATGTATTTAAACGTCCCGCGGAGACGTAGAGGCCAAATCGCCAGGAATGTTTCCAAATATTACCGCCGAGATGTTAGGTTCGGTTAGGTTAGGTTATATTTCGTTATGGATGTATATGAAGGTCCCACGGAGAAGTAGAGGCCAACTCGCCAGGAATGTTGTCAAACATTAGCGCCAAGACGATAGGTTGGGTTAGGTTAGGTTATATTACGTTATAGATGTATATAAAGGTCCCACGGAGACGTAGAGGCCAACAAGCCAGGAATGTGTTCAAATATTACCGCCGAGATGTTAGGTTGGGTTAGGTTAGGTTATATTACGTTATTGATGTATATAAAGGTCCCACGGAGACGTAGAGGCCAATTCACCAGGTATGCTGTCAAATATTAGCGCCGAGATGATAGGTTGGGTTAGGTTAGGTTATCTTACGTTATAGATGTATATAAAGGTCCCACGGAGACGTAGAGGCTAACTCGCCAGGAATGTTTCCAAATATTACCGCCGAGATGTTAGGTTCGGTTAGGTTAGGTTATATTACGTTATTGATGTATAAAAAGATCCCACGGAGAGGTAGAGGCCAACTCGCCAGGTATGTTTTCAAATACTACCGCCGAGATGTTAGGTTGGGTTAGGTTAGGTTATATTACGTTATTGATGTATATAAATGTCCCACGGAGACGTAGAGGCCAACCCGCCAGGTATGTTTTCAAATATTACCGCCGAGATGTTAGGTTCAGTTAGGTTAGGTTATATTACGTTATTGATGTATATAAATGTCCCACGGAGACGTAGATGCCAACTCGCCAGGTATGTTGTCAAATATTAGCGCCGAGATGATAGGTTGGGTTAGGTTAGGTTATATTACGTTATAGATGTATATAAAGGTCCCACGGATACGTAGAGGCCAACTCGCCAGGAATGTTTTCAAAAATTACCGCCGACATGATAGGTTGGCTTAGGTTAGATTATATTACGTTATTGATGTATATGAAGGTCAAACCGAGACGTAGAGGCCAACTCGCCAGGAATGTTGTCAAATATTACCGCCGAGATGTTAGGTTGGGTTAGGTTAGGTTATATTACGTTACTGATGTATATAAAGGTCCCACGGAGACGGAGACGCCAACTCGCCAGGAATGTTGTCAAATATTACCGCCGAGATGTTAGGTTGGGTTAGGTTAGGTTATATTTCGTTATTGATGTATATGAAGCTCTCACGGAGACGTAGAGGCCAACTCGCCAGGAATGCTGTCAAACGTCATCGCCGAGATGATAGGTTGGGTTAGGTTAGGTTATATTTCGTTATTGATGTATATGAAGGTCCCACGGAGAAGTAGAGGCCAACTCGCCAGGAATGTTGTCAAACATTAGCGCCAAGATGATAGCTTGGGTTAGGTTAGGTTATATTACGTTATAGATGTATTTAAACGTCCCGCGGAGACGTAGAGGCCAAATCGCCAGGAATGTTTCCAAATATTACCGCCGAGATGTTAGGTTGGGTTAGGTTAGGTTATATTTCGTTATTGATGTATATGAAGCTCTCACGGAGACGTAGAGGCCAACTCGCCAGGAATGCTGTCAAACGTCATCGCCGAGATGATAGGTTGGGTTAGGTTAGGTTATATTTCGTTATTGATGTATATGAAGGTCCCACGGAGAAGTAGAGGCCAACTCGCCAGGAATGTTGTCAAACATTAGCGCCAAGATGATAGCTTGGGTTAGGTTAGGTTATATTACGTTATAGATGTATTTAAACGTCCCGCGGAGACATAGCGGCCAAATCGCCAGGTATGTTTTCAAATACTACCGCCGAGATGTTAGGTTGGGTTAGGTTAGGTTATATTACGTTATTGATGTATATAAATGTCCCACGGAGACGTAGAGGCCAACCCGCCAGGTATGTTTTCAAATATTACCGCCGAGATGTTAGGTTCAGTTAGGTTAGGTTATATTACGTTATTGATGTATATAAAGGTCCCACGGAGACGGAGAAGCCAACTCGCCAGGAATGTTGTCAAATATTACCGCCGAGATGTTAGGTTGGGTTAGGTTAGGTTATATTACGTTATTGATGTATATAAATGTCCCACGGAGACGTAGAGGCCAACTCGCCAGGAATGTTGTCAAACATTAGCGCCAAGATGATTGGTTGGGTTAGGTTAGGTTATATGACGTTATAGATGTATTTAAACGTCCCGCGGAGACGTAGAGGCCAAATCGCCAGGAATGTTTCCAAATATTACCGCCGAGATGTTAGGTTCGGTTAGGTTAGGTTATATTTCGTTATTGATGTATATGAAGGTCCCACGGAGAAGTAGAGGCCAACTCGCCAGGAATGTTGTCAAACATTAGCGCCAAGATGATAGGTTGGGTTAGGTTAGGTTATATTACGTTATAGATGTATTTAAACGTCCCGCGGAGACGTAGAGGCCAAATCGCCAGGAATGTTTCCAAATATTACCGCCGAGATGTTAGGTTCGGTTAGGTTAGGTTATATTTCGTTTTTGATGTATATGAAGGTCCCACGGAGAAGTAGAGGCCAACTCGCCAGGAATGTTGTCAAACATTAGCGCCAAGATGATAGGTTGGGTTAGGTTAGGTTATATTACGTTATAGATGTATTTAAACGTCCCGCGGAGACGTAGAGGCCAACAAGCCAGGAATGTGATCAAATATTACCGCCGAGATGTTAGGTTGGGTTAGGTTAGATTATATAACGTTATAGATGTATATAAAGGTCCCACGGAGACGTAGAGGCCAACAAGCCAGGAATGTGTTCAAATATTACCGCCGAGATGTTAGGTTGGGTTAGGTTAGGTTATATTACGTTATTGATGTATATAAAGGTCCCACGGAGACGTAGAGGCCAACTCACCAGGTATGTTGTCAAATATTAGCGCCGAGATGATAGGTTGGGTTAGGTTAGGTTATCTTACGTTATAGATGTATATAAAGGTCCCACGGAGACGTAGAGGCTAACTCGCCAGGAATGTTGTCAAATATTAGCGCCGAGATGATAGGTTGGGTTAGGTTAGGTTATCTTACGTTATAGATGTATATAAAGGTCCCACGGAGACGTAGAGGCTAACTCGCCAGGAATGTTTCCAAATATTACCGCCGAGATGTTAGGTTCGGTTAGGTTAGGTTATATTACGTTATTGATGTATAAAAAGATCCCACGGAGAGGTAGAGGCCAACTCGCCAGGTATGTTTTCAAATACTACCGCCGAGATGTTAGGTTGGGTTAGGTTAGGTTATATTACGTTATTGATGTATATAAATGTCCCACGGAGACGTAGAGGCCAACCCGCCAGGTATGTTTTCAAATATTACCGCCGAGATGTTAGGTTCAGTTAGGTTAGGTTATATTACGTTATTGATGTATATAAATGTCCCACGGAGACGTAGATGCCAACTCGCCAGGTATGTTGTCAAATATTAGCGCCGAGATGATAGGTTGGGTTAGGTTAGGTTATATTACGTTATAGATGTATATAAAGGTCCCACGGATACGTAGAGGCCAACTCGCCAGGAATGTTTTCAAAAATTACCGCCGACATGATAGGTTGGCTTAGGTTAGATTATATTACGTTATTGATGTATATGAAGGTCAAACCGAGACGTAGAGGCCAACTCGCCAGGAATGTTGTCAAATATTACCGCCGAGATGTTAGGTTGGGTTAGGTTAGGTTATATTACGTTACTGATGTATATAAAGGTCCCACGGAGACGGAGACGCCAACTCGCCAGGAATGTTGTCAAATATTACCGCCGAGATGTTAGGTTGGGTTAGGTTAGGTTATATTTCGTTATTGATGTATATGAAGCTCTCACGGAGACGTAGAGGCCAACTCGCCAGGAATGCTGTCAAACGTCATCGCCGAGATGATAGGTTGGGTTAGGTTAGGTTATATTTCGTTATTGATGTATATGAAGGTCCCACGGAGAAGTAGAGGCCAACTCGCCAGGAATGTTGTCAAACATTAGCGCCAAGATGATAGCTTGGGTTAGGTTAGGTTATATTACGTTATAGATGTATTTAAACGTCCCGCGGAGACGTAGAGGCCAAATCGCCAGGAATGTTTCCAAATATTACCGCCGAGATGTTAGGTTGGGTTAGGTTAGGTTATATTTCGTTATTGATGTATATGAAGCTCTCACGGAGACGTAGAGGCCAACTCGCCAGGAATGCTGTCAAACGTCATCGCCGAGATGATAGGTTGGGTTAGGTTAGGTTATATTTCGTTATTGATGTATATGAAGGTCCCACGGAGAAGTAGAGGCCAACTCGCCAGGAATGTTGTCAAACATTAGCGCCAAGATGATAGCTTGGGTTAGGTTAGGTTATATTACGTTATAGATGTATTTAAACGTCCCGCGGAGACATAGAGGCCAAATCGCCAGGAATGTTTCCAAATATTACCGCCGAGATGTTAGGTTCGGTTAGGTTAGGTTATATTTCGTTATTGATGTATATGAAGGTCCCACGGAGAAGTAGAGGCCAACTCGCCATGAATATTTTCAAATATTACCGCCGAGATGTTAGGTTGGGTTAGGTTAGGTTATATTACGTTATTGATGTATATAAAGGTCCCACGGAGACGTAGAGGTGAAGTCGCCAGGTATGTTGTCAAATATTAGCGCCGAGATGATAGGTTGGGTTAGGTTAGGTTATATTACGTTATAGATGTATATAAAGGTCCCACGGAGACGTAGAGGCCAACTCGCCAGGAATGTTTCCAAATATTACCGCCGAGATGTTAGGTTCGGTTAGGTTAGGTTATATTACGTTATTGATGTATAAAAAGATCCCACGGAGACGTAGAGGCCAACTCGCCAGGTATGTTTTCAAATACTACCGCCGAGATGTTAGGTTGGGTTAGGTTAGGTTATATTACGTTATTGATGTATATAAATGTCCCACGGAGACGTAGAGGCCAACCCGCCAGGTATGTTTTCAAATATTACCGCCGAGATGTTAGGTTCAGTTAGGTTAGGTTATATTACGTTATTGATGTATATAAAGGTCCCACGGAGACGGAGAAGCCAACTCGCCAGGAATGTTGTCAAATATTACCGCCGAGATGTTAGGTTGGGTTAGGTTAGGTTATATTACGTTATTGATGTATATAAATGTCCCACGGAGACGTAGAGGCCAACTCGCCAGGAATGTTGTCAAACATTAGCGCCAAGATGATTGGTTGGGTTAGGTTAGGTTATATTACGTTATAGATGTATTTAAACGTCCCGCGGAGACGTAGAGGCCAAATCGCCAGGAATGTTTCCAAATATTACCGCCGAGATGTTAGGTTCGGTTAGGTTAGGTTATATTTCGTTATTGATGTATATGAAGGTCCCACGGAGAAGTAGAGGCCAACTCGCCAGGAATGTTGTCAAACATTAGCGCCAAGATGATAGGTTGGGTTAGGTTAGGTTATATTACGTTATAGATGTATTTAAACGTCCCGCGGAGACGTAGAGGCCAAATCGCCAGGAATGTTTCCAAATATTACCGCCGAGATGTTAGGTTCGGTTAGGTTAGGTTATATTTCGTTATTGATGTATATGAAGGTCCCACGGAGAAGTAGAGGCCAACTCGCCAGGAATGTTGTCAAACATTAGCGCCAAGATGATAGGTTGGGTTAGGTTAGGTTATATTACGTTATAGATGTATTTAAACGTCCCGCGGAGACGTAGAGGCCAACAAGCCAGGAATGTGATCAAATATTACCGCCGAGATGTTAGGTTGGGTTAGGTTAGATTATATAACGTTATAGATGTATATAAAGGTCCCACGGAGACGTAGAGGCCAACAAGCCAGGAATGTGTTCAAATATTACCGCCGAGATGTTAGGTTGGGTTAGGTTAGGTTATATTACGTTATTGATGTATATAAAGGTCCCACGGAGACGTAGAGGCCAACTCACCAGGTATGTTGTCAAATATTAGCGCCGAGATGATAGGTTGGGTTAGGTTAGGTTATCTTACGTTATAGATGTATATAAAGGTCCCACGGAGACGTAGAGGCTAACTCGCCAGGAATGTTTCCAAATATTACCGCCGAGATGTTAGGTTCGGTTAGGTTAGGTTATATTACGTTATTGATGTATAAAAAGATCCCACGGAGAGGTAGAGGCCAACTCGCCAGGTATGTTTTCAAATACTACCGCCGAGATGTTAGGTTGGGTTAGGTTAGGTTATATTACGTTATTGATGTATATAAATGTCCCACGGAGACGTAGAGGCCAACCCGCCAGGTATGTTTTCAAATATTACCGCCGAGATGTTAGGTTCAGTTAGGTTAGGTTATATTACGTTATTGATGTATATAAAGATCCCACGGAGACGGAGAAGCCAACTCGCCAGGAATGTTGTCAAATATTACCGCCGAGATGTTAGGTTGGGTTAGGTTAGGTTATATTACGTTATTGATGTATATAAATGTCCCACGGAGACGTAGAGGCCAACTCGCCAGGAATGTTGTCAAATATTACCGCCGAGATGATAGGTTGGGTTAGGTTAGGTTATATTTCGTTATTGATGTATATGAAGCTCTCATGGAGACGTAGAGGCCAACTCGCCAGGAATGCTGTCAAACGTCATCGCCGAGATGATAGGTTGGGTTAGGTTAGGTTATATTTCGTTATTGATGTATATGAAGGTCCCACGGAGAAGTAGAGGCCAACTCGCCAGGAATGTTGTCAAACATTAGCGCCAAGATGATTGGTTGGGTTAGGTTAGGTTATATTACGTTATAGATGTATTTAAACGTCCCGCGGAGACGTAGAGGCCAAATCGCCAGGAATGTTTCCAAATATTACCGCCGAGATGTTAGGTTCGGTTAGGTTAGGTTATATTTCGTTATGGATGTATATGAAGGTCCCACGGAGAAGTAGAGGCCAACTCGCCAGGAATGTTGTCAAACATTAGCGCCAAGACGATAGGTTGGGTTAGGTTAGGTTATAGTACGTTATAGATGTATTTAAACGTCCCGCGGAGACGTAGAGGCCAACAAGCCAGGAATGTGATCAAATATTACCGCCGAGATGTTAGGTTGGGTTAGGTTAGATTATATAACGTTATAGATGTATATAAAGGTCCCACGGAGACGTAGAGGCCAACAAGACAGGAATGTGTTCAAATATTACCGCCGAGATGTTAGGTTGGGTTAGGTTAGGTTATATTACGTTATTGATGTATATAAAGGTCCCACGGAGACGTAGAGGCCAATTCACCAGGTATGTTGTCAAATATTAGCGCCGAGATGATAGGTTGGGTTAGGTTAGGTTATCTTACGTTATAGATGTATATAAAGGTCCCACGGAGACGTAGAGGCTAACTCGCCAGGAATGTTTCCAAATATTACCGCCGAGATGTTAGGTTCGGTTAGGTTAGGTTATATTACGTTATTGATGTATAAAAAGATCCCACGGAGAGGTAGAGGCCAACTCGCCAGGTATGTTTTCAAATACTACCGCCGAGATGTTAGGTTGGGTTAGGTTAGGTTATATTTCGTTATTGATGTATATGAAGGTCCCACGGAGAAGTAGAGGCCAACTCGCCAGGAATGTTGTCAAACATTAGCGCCAAGATGATAGGTTGGGTTAGGTTAGGTTATATTACGTTATAGATGTATTTAAACGTCCCGCGGAGACGTAGAGGCCAACAAGCCAGGAATGTGATCAAATATTACCGCCGAGATGTTAGGTTGGGTTAGGTTAGATTATATAACGTTATAGATGTATATAAAGGTCCCACGGAGACGTAGAGGCCAACAAGCCAGGAATGTGTTCAAATATTACCGCCGAGATGTTAGGTTGGGTTAGGTTAGGTTATATTACGTTATTGATGTATATAAAGGTCCCACGGAGACGTAGAGGCCAACTCACCAGGTATGTTGTCAAATATTAGCGCCGAGATGATAGGTTGGGTTAGGTTAGGTTATCTTACGTTATAGATGTATATAAAGGTCCCACGGAGACGTAGAGGCTAACTCGCCAGGAATGTTTCCAAATATTACCGCCGAGATGTTAGGTTCGGTTAGGTTAGGTTATATTACGTTATTGATGTATAAAAAGATCCCACGGAGAGGTAGAGGCCAACTCGCCAGGTATGTTTTCAAATACTACCGCCGAGATGTTAGGTTGGGTTAGGTTAGGTTATATTACGTTATTGATGTATATAAATGTCCCACGGAGACGTAGAGGCCAACCCGCCAGGTATGTTTTCAAATATTACCGCCGAGATGTTAGGTTCAGTTAGGTTAGGTTATATTACGTTATTGATGTATATAAAGATCCCACGGAGACGGAGAAGCCAACTCGCCAGGAATGTTGTCAAATATTACCGCCGAGATGTTAGGTTGGGTTAGGTTAGGTTATATTACGTTATTGATGTATATAAATGTCCCACGGAGACGTAGAGGCCAACTCGCCAGGAATGTTGTCAAATATTACCGCCGAGATGATAGGTTGGGTTAGGTTAGGTTATATTTCGTTATTGATGTATATAAATGTCCCACGGAGACGTAGAGGCCAACCCGCCAGGTATGTTTTCAAATATTACCGCCGAGATGTTAGGTTCAGTTAGGTTAGGTTATATTACGTTATTGATGTATATAAAGATCCCACGGAGACGGAGAAGCCAACTCGCCAGGAATGTTGTCAAATATTACCGCCGAGATGTTAGGTTGGGTTAGGTTAGGTTATATTACGTTATTGATGTATATAAATGTCCCACGGAGACGTAGAGGCCAACTCGCCAGGAATGTTGTCAAATATTACCGCCGAGATGATAGGTTGGGTTAGGTTAGGTTATATTTCGTTATTGATGTATATGAAGCTCTCATGGAGACGTAGAGGCCAACTCGCCAGGAATGCTGTCAAACGTCATCGCCGAGATGATAGGTTGGGTTAGGTTAGGTTATATTTCGTTATTGATGTATATGAAGGTCCCACGGAGAAGTAGAGGCCAACTCGCCAGGAATGTTGTCAAACATTAGCGCCAAGATGATTGGTTGGGTTAGGTTAGGTTATATTACGTTATAGATGTATTTAAACGTCCCGCGGAGACGTAGAGGCCAAATCGCCAGGAATGTTTCCAAATATTACCGCCGAGATGTTAGGTTCGGTTAGGTTAGGTTATATTTCGTTATGGATGTATATGAAGGTCCCACGGAGAAGTAGAGGCCAACTCGCCAGGAATGTTGTCAAACATTAGCGCCAAGACGATAGGTTGGGTTAGGTTAGGTTATAGTACGTTATAGATGTATTTAAACGTCCCGCGGAGACGTAGAGGCCAACAAGCCAGGAATGTGATCAAATATTACCGCCGAGATGTTAGGTTGGGTTAGGTTAGATTATATAACGTTATAGATGTATATAAAGGTCCCACGGAGACGTAGAGGCCAACAAGACAGGAATGTGTTCAAATATTACCGCCGAGATGTTAGGTTGGGTTAGGTTAGGTTATATTACGTTATTGATGTATATAAAGGTCCCACGGAGACGTAGAGGCCAATTCACCAGGTATGTTGTCAAATATTAGCGCCGAGATGATAGGTTGGGTTAGGTTAGGTTATCTTACGTTATAGATGTATATAAAGGTCCCACGGAGACGTAGAGGCTAACTCGCCAGGAATGTTTCCAAATATTACCGCCGAGATGTTAGGTTCGGTTAGGTTAGGTTATATTACGTTATTGATGTATAAAAAGATCCCACGGAGAGGTAGAGGCCAACTCGCCAGGTATGTTTTCAAATACTACCGCCGAGATGTTAGGTTGGGTTAGGTTAGGTTATATTTCGTTATTGATGTATATGAAGGTCCCACGGAGAAGTAGAGGCCAACTCGCCAGGAATGTTGTCAAACATTAGCGCCAAGATGATAGGTTGGGTTAGGTTAGGTTATATTACGTTATAGATGTATTTAAACGTCCCGCGGAGACGTAGAGGCCAACAAGCCAGGAATGTGATCAAATATTACCGCCGAGATGTTAGGTTGGGTTAGGTTAGATTATATAACGTTATAGATGTATATAAAGGTCCCACGGAGACGTAGAGGCCAACAAGCCAGGAATGTGTTCAAATATTACCGCCGAGATGTTAGGTTGGGTTAGGTTAGGTTATATTACGTTATTGATGTATATAAAGGTCCCACGGAGACGTAGAGGCCAACTCACCAGGTATGTTGTCAAATATTAGCGCCGAGATGATAGGTTGGGTTAGGTTAGGTTATCTTACGTTATAGATGTATATAAAGGTCCCACGGAGACGTAGAGGCTAACTCGCCAGGAATGTTTCCAAATATTACCGCCGAGATGTTAGGTTCGGTTAGGTTAGGTTATATTACGTTATTGATGTATAAAAAGATCCCACGGAGAGGTAGAGGCCAACTCGCCAGGTATGTTTTCAAATACTACCGCCGAGATGTTAGGTTGGGTTAGGTTAGGTTATATTACGTTATTGATGTATATAAATGTCCCACGGAGACGTAGAGGCCAACCCGCCAGGTATGTTTTCAAATATTACCGCCGAGATGTTAGGTTCAGTTAGGTTAGGTTATATTACGTTATTGATGTATATAAAGATCCCACGGAGACGGAGAAGCCAACTCGCCAGGAATGTTGTCAAATATTACCGCCGAGATGTTAGGTTGGGTTAGGTTAGGTTATATTACGTTATTGATGTATATAAATGTCCCACGGAGACGTAGAGGCCAACTCGCCAGGAATGTTGTCAAATATTACCGCCGAGATGATAGGTTGGGTTAGGTTAGGTTATATTTCGTTATTGATGTATATGAAGCTCTCATGGAGACGTAGAGGCCAACTCGCCAGGAATGCTGTCAAACGTCATCGCCGAGATGATAGGTTGGGTTAGGTTAGGTTATATTTCGTTATTGATGTATATGAAGGTCCCACGGAGAAGTAGAGGCCAACTCGCCAGGAATGTTGTCAAACATTAGCGCCAAGATGATTGGTTGGGTTAGGTTAGGTTATATTACGTTATAGATGTATTTAAACGTCCCGCGGAGACGTAGAGGCCAAATCGCCAGGAATGTTTCCAAATATTACCGCCGAGATGTTAGGTTCGGTTAGGTTAGGTTATATTTCGTTATGGATGTATATGAAGGTCCCACGGAGAAGTAGAGGCCAACTCGCCAGGAATGTTGTCAAACATTAGCGCCAAGACGATAGGTTGGGTTAGGTTAGGTTATATTACGTTATAGATGTATTTAAACGTCCCGCGGAGACGTAGAGGCCAACAAGCCAGGAATGTGATCAAATATTACCGCCGAGATGTTAGGTTGGGTTAGGTTAGATTATATAACGTTATAGATGTATATAAAGGTCCCACGGAGACGTAGAGGCCAACAAGACAGGAATGTGTTCAAATATTACCGCCGAGATGTTAGGTTGGGTTAGGTTAGGTTATATTACGTTATTGATGTATATAAAGGTCCCACGGAGACGTAGAGGCCAATTCACCAGGTATGTTGTCAAATATTAGCGCCGAGATGATAGGTTGGGTTAGGTTAGGTTATCTTACGTTATAGATGTATATAAAGGTCCCACGGAGACGTAGAGGCTAACTCGCCAGGAATGTTTCCAAATATTACCGCCGAGATGTTAGGTTCGGTTAGGTTAGGTTATATTACGTTATTGATGTATAAAAAGATCCCACGGAGAGGTAGAGGCCAACTCGCCAGGTATGTTTTCAAATACTACCGCCGAGATGTTAGGTTGGGTTAGGTTAGGTTATATTACGTTATTGATGTATATAAATGTCCCACGGAGGCGGAGAAGCCAACTCGCCAGGAATGTTGTCAAATATTACCGCCGAGATGTTAGGTTGGGTTAGGTTAGGTTATATTACGTTATTGATGTATATAAATGTCCCACGGAGACGTAGAGGCCAACTCGCCAGGAATGTTGTCAAATATTACCGCCGAGATGATAGGTTGGGTTAGGTTAGGTTATATTTCGTTATTGATGTATATGAAGCTCTCATGGAGACGTAGAGGCCAACTCGCCAGGAATGCTGTCAAACGTCATCGCCGAGATGATAGGTTGGGTTAGGTTAGGTTATATTTCGTTATTGATGTATATGAAGGTCCCACGGAGAAGTAGAGGCCAACTCGCCAGGAATGTTGTCAAACATTAGCGCCAAGATGATTGGTTGGGTTAGGTTAGGTTATATTACGTTATAGATGTATTTAAACGTCCCGCGGAGACGTAGAGGCCAACAAGCCAGGAATGTGATCAAATATTACCGCCGAGATGTTAGGTTGGGTTAGGTTAGATTATATAACGTTATAGATGTATATAAAGGTCCCACGGAGACGTAGAGGCCAACAAGCCAGGAATGTGTTCAAATATTACCGCCGAGATGTTAGGTTGGGTTAGGTTAGGTTATATTACGTTATTGATGTATATAAAGGTCCCACGGAGACGTAGAGGCCAATTCACCAGGTATGTTGTCAAATATTAGCGCCGAGATGATAGGTTGGTTTAGGTTAGGTTATCTTACGTTATAGATGTATATAAAGGTCCCACGGAGACGTAGAGGCTAACTCGCCAGGAATGTTTCCAAATATTACCGCCGAGATGTTAGGTTCGGTTAGGTTAGGTTATATTACATTATTGATGTATAAAAAGATCCCACGGAGAGGTAGAGGCCAACTCGCCAGGTATGTTTTCAAATACTACCGCCGAGATGTTAGGTTGGGTTAGGTTAGGTTATATTACGTTATTGATGTATATAAATGTCCCACTTAGACGTAGAGGCCAACCCGCCAGGTATGTTTTCAAATATTACCGCCGAGATGTTAGGTTCAGTTAGGTTAGGTTATATTACGTTATTGATGTATATAAAGGTCCCACGGAGACGGAGAAGCCAACTCGCCAGGAATGTTGTCAAATATTACCGCCGAGATGTTAGGTTGGGTTAGGTTAGGTTATATTACGTTATTGATGTATATAAATGTCCCACGGAGACGTAGAGGCCAACTCGCCAGGAATGTTGTCAAATATTACCGCCGAGATGATAGGTTGGGTTAGGTTAGGTTATATTTCGTTATTGATGTATATGAAGCTCTCACGGAGACGTAGAGGCCAACTCGCCAGGAATGCTGTCAAACGTCATCGCCGAGATGATAGGTTGGGTTAGGTTAGGTTATATTTCGTTATTGATGTATATGAAGGTCCCACGGAGAAGTAGAGGCCAACTCGCCAGGAATGTTGTCAAACATTAGCGCCAAGATGACTGGTTGGGTTAGGTTAGGTTATATTACGTTATAGATGTATTTAAACGTCCCGCGGAGACGTAGAGGCCAAATCGCCAGGAATGTTTCCAAATATTACCGCCGAGATGTTAGGTTCGGTTAGGTTAGGTTATATTTCGTTATGGATGTATATGAAGGTCCCACGGAGAAGTAGAGGCCAACTCGCCAGGAATGTTGTCAAACATTAGCGCCAAGATGATAGGTTGGGTTAGGTTAGGTTATATTACGTTATAGATGTATTTAAACGTCCCGCGGAGATGTAGAGGCCAACAAGCCAGGAATGTGATCAAATATTACCGCCGAGATGTTAGGTTCGGTTAGGTTAGGTTATATTTCGTTATTGATGTATATGAAGGTCCCACGGAGAAGTAGAGGCCAACTTGCCAGGAATGTTGTCAAACATTAGCGCCAAGATGATAGGTTGGGTTAGGTTAGGTTATATTACGTTATTGATGTATATAAAGGTCCCACGGAGACGTAGAGGCCAACTCGCCAGGTATGTTGTCAAATATTAGCGCCGAGATGATAGGTTGGGTTAGGTTAGGTTATATTACGTTATAGATGTATATAAAGGTCCCACGGAGACGTATAGGCCAACTCGCCAGGAATGTTTCCAAATATTACCGCCGAGATGTTAGGTTCGGTTAGGTTAGGTTATATTTCGTTATTGATGTATATGAAGGTCCCACGGAGAAGTAGAGGCCAACTCGCCAGGAATGTTGTCAAACATTAGCGCCAAGATGATAGGCTGGGTTAGGTTAGGTTATATTACGTTATAGATGTATTTAAACGTCCCGCGGAGACGTAGAGGCCAACAAGCCAGGAATGTGATCAAATATTACCGCCGAGATGTTAGGTTGGGTTAGGTTAGATTATATAACGTTATAGATGTATATAAAGATCCCACGGAGACGTAGAGGCCAACTCGCCATGAATGTTTTCAAATATTACCGCCGAGATGTTAGGTTGGGTTAGGTTAGGTTATGTTTCGTTATTGATGTATATGAAGGTCCCACGGAGAAGTAGAGGCCAACTCGCCAGGAATGTTGTCAAACATTAGCGCCAAGATGATAGGTTGGGTTAGGTTAGGTTATATTACGTTATAGATGTATTTAAACGTCCCGCGGAGACGTAGAGGCCAACTCGCCAGGAATGTGATCAAATATTACCGCCGAGATGTTAGGTTGGGTTAGGTTAGATTATATAACGTTATAGATGTATATAAAGGTCCCACGGAGACGTAGAGGCCAACAAGCCAGGAATGTGTTCAAATATTACCGCCGAGATGTTAGGTTGGGTTAGGTTAGGTTATATTACGTTATAGATGTATATAAAGATCCCACGGAGAGGTAGATGCCAACTCGCCAGGAATGTTTCCAAATATTACCGCCGAGATGTTAGGTTCGGTTAGGTTAGGTTATATTTCGTTATTGATGTATATGAGGGTCCCACGGAGAAGTAGAGGCCAACTCGCCAGGAATGTTGTCAAACATTAGCGCCAAGATGATAGGTTGGGTTATATTACGTTATAGATGTATTTAAACGTCCCGCGGAGACGTAGAGGCCAACAAGCCAGGAATGTGATCAAATATTACCGCCGAGATGTTAGGTTGGGTTAGGTTAGATTATATAACGTTATAGATGTATATAAAGATCCCACGGAGACGTAGAGGCCAACAAGCCAGGAATGTGTTCAAATATTACCGCCGAGACGTTAGGTTGGGTTAGGTTAGGTTATATTACGTTATTGATGAATATAAATGTACCACGGAGACGAAGAGGCCAATTCGCCATGAATATATTCAAATATTACCGCCGAGATGTTAGGTTGGGTTAGGTTAGGTTATATTACGTTATTGATGTATATGAAGGTCCCACGGAGAAGTAGAGGCCAACTCGCCAGGAATGTTGTCAAACATTAGCGCCAAGATGATAGGTTGCGTTAGGTTAGGTTATATTACGTTATTGATGTATATAAAGGTCCCACGGAGACGTAGAGTCCAACTCGCCAGGTATGTTGTCAAATATTAGCGCCGAGATGATAGGTTGGGTTAGGTTAGGTTATATTACGTTATAGATGTATATAAAGGTCCCACGGAGACGTAGAGGCCAACTCGCCAGGTATGTTGTCAAATATTAGCGCCGAGATGATAGGTTGGGTTAGGTTAGGTTATATTACGTTATAGATGTATATAAAGGTCCCACGGAGACGTATAGGCCAACTCGCCAGGAATGTTTCCAAATATTACCGCCGAGATGTTAGGTTCGGTTAGGTTAGGTTATATTTCGTTATTGATGTATATGAAGGTCCCACGGAGAAGTAGAGGCCAACTCGCCAGGAATGTTGTCAAACATTAGCGCCAAGATGATAGGCTGGGTTAGGTTAGGTTATATTACGTTATAGATGTATTTAAACGTCCCGCGGAGACGTAGAGGCCAACTCGCCAGGAATGTGATCAAATATTACCGCCGAGATGTTAGGTTGGCTTAGGTTAGATTATATAACGTTATAGATGTATATAAAGGTCCCACGGAGACGTAGAGGCCAACAAGCCAGGAATGTGTTCAAATATTACCGCCGAGATGTTAGGTTGGGTTAGGTTAGGTTATATTACGTTATAGATGTATTTAAACGTCCCGCGGAGACGTAGAGGCCAACAAGCCAGGAATGTGATCAAATATTACCGCCGAGATGTTAGGTTGGGTTAGGTTAGATTATATAACGTTATAGATGTATATAAAGATCCCACGGAGACGTAGAGGCCAACAAGCCAGGAATGTGTTCAAATATTACCGCCGAGATGTTAGGTTGGGTTAGGTTAGGTTATATTACGTTATTGATGAATATAAATGTACCACGGAGACGAAGAGGCCAATTCGCCATGAATATATTCAAATATTACCGCCGAGATGTTAGGTTGGGTTAGGTTAGGTTATATTACGTTATTGATGTATATGAAGGTCCCACGGAGAAGTAGAGGCCAACTCGCCAGGAATGTTGTCAAACATTAGCGCCAAGATGATAGGTTGCGTTAGGTTAGGTTATATTACGTTATTGATGTATATAAAGGTCCCACGGAGACGTAGAGTCCAACTCGCCAGGTATGTTGTCAAATATTAGCGCCGAGATGATAGGTTGGGTTAGGTTAGGTTATATTACGTTATAGATGTATATAAAGGTCCCACGGAGACGTAGAGGCCAACTCGCCAGGTATGTTGTCAAATATTAGCGCCGAGATGATAGGTTGGGTTAGGTTAGGTTATATTACGTTATAGATGTATATAAAGGTCCCACGGAGACGTATAGGCCAACTCGCCAGGAATGTTTCCAAATATTACCGCCGAGATGTTAGGTTCGGTTAGGTTAGGTTATATTTCGTTATTGATGTATATGAAGGTCCCACGGAGAAGTAGAGGCCAACTCGCCAGGAATGTTGTCAAACATTAGCGCCAAGATGATAGGCTGGGTTAGGTTAGGTTATATTACGTTATAGATGTATTTAAACGTCCCGCGGAGACGTAGAGGCCAACTCGCCAGGAATGTGATCAAATATTACCGCCGAGATGTTAGGTTGGGTTAGGTTAGATTATATAACGTTATAGATGTATATAAAGGTCCCACGGAGACGTAGAGGCCAACAAGCCAGGAATGTGTTCAAATATTACCGCCGAGATGTTAGGTTGGGTTAGGTTAGGTTATATTACGTTATAGATGTATATAAAGATCCCACGGAGAGGTAGATGCCAACTCGCCATGAATGTTTTCAAATATTACCGCCGAGATGTTAGGTTGGGTTAGGTTAGGTTATGTTTCGTTATTGATGTATATGAAGGTCCCACGGAGAAGTAGAGGCCAACTCGCCAGGTATGTTGTCAAATATTAGCGCCGAGATGATAGGTTGGGACAGGTTAGGTTATATTTCGTTATAGATGTATATAAAGGTCCCACGGAGACGTAGAGGCCAACTCGCCAGGAATGTTTCCAAATATTACCGCCGAGATGTTAGGTTCGGTTAGGTTAGGTTATATTTCGTTATTGATGTATATGAAGGTCCCACGGAGAAGTAGAGGCCAACTCGCCAGGAATGTTGTCAAACATTAGCGCCAAGATGATAGGCTGGGTTAGGTTAGGTTATATTACGTTATAGATGTATTTAAACGTCCCGCGGAGACGTAGAGGCCAACAAGCCAGGAATGTGAGCAAATATTACCGCCGAGATGTTAGGTTGGGTTAGGTTAGATTATATAACGTTATAGATGTATATAAAGGTCCCACGGAGACGTAGAAGCCAACTCGCCATGAATGTTTTCAAATATTACCGCCGAGATGTTAGGTTGGGTTAGGTTAGGTTATGTTTCGTTATTGATGTATATGAAGGTCCCACGGAGAAGTAGAGGCCAACTCGCCAGGAATGTTGTCAAACATTAGCGCCAAGATGATAGGTTGGGTTAGGTTAGGTTATATTACGTTATAGATGTATTTAAACGTCCCGCGGAGACGTAGAGGCCAACAAGCCAGGAATGTGATCAAATATTACCGCCGAGATGTTAGGTTGGGTTAGGTTAGATTATATAACGTTATAGATGTATATAAAGGTCCCACGGAGACGTAGAGGCCAACAAGCCAGGAATGTGTTCAAATATTACCGCCGAGATGTTAGGTTGGGTTAGGTTAGGTTATATTACGTTATAGATGTATATAAAGATCCCACGGAGAGGTAGATGCCAACTCGCCATGAATGTTTTCAAATATTACCGCCGAGATGTTAGGTTGGGTTAGGTTAGGTTATGTTTCGTTATTGATGTATATGAAGGTCCCACGGAGAAGTAGAGGCCAACTCGCCAGGTATGTTGTCAAATATTAGCGCCGAGATGATAGGTTGGCACAGGTTAGGTTATATTACGTTATAGATGTATATAAAGGTCCCACGGAGACGTAGAGGCCAACTCGCCAGGAATGTTTCCAAATATTACCGCCGAGATGTTAGGTTCGGTTAGGTTAGGTTATATTTCGTTATTGATGTATATGAAGGTCCCACGGAGAAGTAGAGGCCAACTCGCCAGGAATATTGTCAAACATTAGCGCCAAGATGATAGGTTGGGTTAGGTTAGGTTATATTACGTTATAGATGTATTTAAACGTCCCGCGGAGACGTAGAGGCCAACTCGCCAGGAATGTTTCCAAATATTACCGCCGAGATGTAAGGTTCGGTTAGGTTAGGTTATATTTCGTTATTGATGTATATGAAGGTCCCACGGAGAAGTAGAGGCCAACCCGCCAGGAATGTTGTCAAACATTAGCGCCAAGATGATAGGTTGGGTTAGGTTAGGTTATATTACGTTATTGATGTATATAAAGGTCCCACGGAGACGTAGAGGCCAACTCGCCAGGTATGTTGTCAAATATTAGCGCCGAGATGATAGGTTGGGTTAGGTTAGGTTATATTATGTTATAGATGTATATAAAGGTCCCACGGAGACGTATAGGCCAACTCGCCAGGAATGTTTCCAAATATTACCGCCGAGATGTTAGGTTCGGTTAGGTTAGGTTATATTTCGTTATTGATGTATATGAGGGTCCCACGGAGAAGTAGAGGCCAACTCGCCAGGAATGTTGTCAAACATTAGCGCCAAGATGATAGGTTGGGTTAGGTTAGGTTATATTACGTTATTGATGTATATGAAGGTCCCACGGAGAAGTAGAGGCCAACTCGCCAGGAATGTTGTCAAACATTAGCGCCAAGATGATAGGTTGCGTTAGGTTAGGTTATATTACGTTATTGATGTATATAAAGGTCCCACGGAGACGTAGAGTCCAACTCGCCAGGAATGTTTCCAAATATTACCGCCGAGATGTTAGGTTCGGATAGGTTAGGTTATATTTCGTAATTGATGTATATGAAGGTCCCACGGAGAAGTAGAGGCCAACTCGCCAGGAATGTTGTCAAACATTAGCGCCAAGATGATAGGTTGGGTTAGGTTAGGTTATATTACGTTATAGATGTATTTAAACGTCCCGCGGAGACGTAGAGGCCAACTCGCCAGGAATGTTTCCAAATATTACCGCCGAGATGTTAGGTTCGGTTAGGTTAGGTTATATTTCGTTATTGATGTATATGAAGGTCCCACGGAGAAGTAGAGGCCAACTCGCCAGGAATGTTGTCAAACATTAGCGCCAAGATGATAGGTTGGGTTAGGTTAGGTTATATTACGTTATTGATGTATATAAAGGTCCCACGGAGACGTAGAGGCCAACTCGCCAGGTATGTTGTCAAATATTAGCGCCGAGATGATAGGTTGGGTTAGGTTAAGTTATGTTACGTTATAGATGTATATAAAGGTCCCACGGAGACGTATAGGCCAACTCGCCATGAATGTTTTCAAATATTACCGCCGAGATGTTAGGTTGGGTTAGGTTAGGTTATGTTTCGTTATTGATGTATATGAAGGTCCCACGGAGAAGTAGAGTCCAACTCGCCAGAAATGTTGTCAAACATTAGCGCCAAGATGATAGGTTGGGTTAGGTTAGGTTATATTACGTTATAGATGTATTTAAACGTCCCGCGGAGACGTAGAGGCCAACAAGCCAGGAATGTGATCAAATATTACCGCCGAGATGTTAGGTTGGGTTGGGTTAGATTATATAACGTTATAGATGTATATAAAGGTCCCACGGAGACGTAGAGGCCAACAAGCCAGGAATGTTTTCAAATATTACCGCCGAGATGTTAGGTTGGGTTAGGTTAGGTTATATTACGTTATAGATGTATATAAAGATCCCACGGAGACGTAGATGCCAACTCGCCATGAATGTTTTCAAATATTACCGCAGAGATGTTAGGTTGGGTTAGGTTAGGTTATGTTTCGTTATTGATGTGTATGAAGGTCCCACGGAGAAGTAGAGGCCAACTCGCCAGGTATGTTGTCAAATATTAGCGCCGAGATGATAGGTTGGGTTAGGTTAGGTTATATTACGTTATAGATGTATATAAAGGTCCCACGGAGACGTAGAGGCCAACTCGCCATGAATATATTCAAATATTACCGCCGAGATGTTAGGTTGGGTTAGGTTAGGTTATATTACGTTATTGATGTATATGAAGGTCCCACGGAGAAGTAGAGGCCAACTCGCCAGGAATGTTGTCAAACATTAGCGCCAAGATGATAGGTTGCGTTAGGTTAGGTTATATTACGTTATTGATGTATATAAAGGTCCCACGGAGACGTAGAGTCCAACTCGCCAGGTATGTTGTCAAATATTAGCGCCGAGATGATAGGTTGGGTTAGGTTAGGTTATATTACGTTATAGATGTATATAAAGGTCCCACGGAGACGTAGAGGCCAACTCGCCAGGTATGTTGTCAAATATTAGCGCCGAGATGATAGGTTGGGTTAGGTTAGGTTATATTACGTTATAGATGTATATAAAGGTCCCACGGAGACGTATAGGCCAACTCGCCAGGAATGTTTCCAAATATTACCGCCGAGATGTTAGGTTCGGTTAGGTTAGGTTATATTTCGTTATTGATGTATATGAAGGTCCCACGGAGAAGTAGAGGCCAACTCGCCAGGAATGTTGTCAAACATTAGCGCCAAGATGATAGGTTGGGTTAGGTTAGGTTATATTACGTTATAGATGTATTTAAACGTCCCGCGGAGACGTAGAGGCCAACTCGCCAGGAATGTGATCAAATATTACCGCCGAGATGTTAGGTTGGGTTAGGTTAGATTATATAACGTTATAGATGTATATAAAGGTCCCACGGAGACGTAGAGGCCAACAAGCCAGGAATGTGTTCAAATATTACCGCCGAGATGTTAGGTTGGGTTAGGTTAGGTTATATTACGTTATAGATGTATATAAAGATCCCACGGAGAGGTAGATGCCAACTCGCCATGAATGTTTTCAAATATTACCGCCGAGATGTTAGGTTGGGTTAGGTTAGGTTATGTTTCGTTATTGATGTATATGAAGGTCCCACGGAGAAGTAGAGGCCAACTCGCCAGGTATGTTGTCAAATATTAGCGCCGAGATGATAGGTTGGGACAGGTTAGGTTATATTTCGTTATAGATGTATATAAAGGTCCCACGGAGACGTAGAGGCCAACTCGCCAGGAATGTTTCCAAATATTACCGCCGAGATGTTAGGTTCGGTTAGGTTAGGTTATATTTCGTTATTGATGTATATGAAGGTCCCACGGAGAAGTAGAGGCCAACTCGCCAGGAATGTTGTCAAACATTAGCGCCAAGATGATAGGCTGGGTTAGGTTAGGTTATATTACGTTATAGATGTATTTAAACGTCCCGCGGAGA
>CAXAJV010000487.1:1872400-1924400 GCA_963969225.1 Xylocopa violacea
TTCCTGGCGAGGTGGCCTCTACGACTCCGTGTGACCTTTATGTACGTCAATAACGTAATATAACCTAATCTAACCCAACCTGACATCTCGGCGGTAAAATCTGACAACATTCCTGGCGAGGTGGCCCCTACGACTCCGTGGGACCTTTATGTACGTCAATAACGTAATATAACCTAACCTAACCCAACCTAACATCTCGGCGGTAATATTTGACAACATTTCTTGCGAGTTGGCCTCTACGTGTCCGTGGGACCTTTATATACATCAGTATCCTAATATAACCTAACCTAACCCAACCTATCATCTCGGCGATATTATTTGACAGCATTCCTGGCGAGTTGTCCTCTACGTCTGCGTGGACCTTCATATATATCAATAACGTAATATAACCAAACCTAACCCAACCTATCATCTCGGCGGTAAAATCTGACAACATTCCTGGCGAGTTGGACTCTACGTCACCGTGGTACCTTTATATATATCAATAACGTAATATAACCTAACCTAACCCAACCTGTCATCTCGCCGTTTAAATTTGACAACATTCCTGGCGAGTTGGCCTCTATGTCTCCGTGGGGCCTTCATATACATCAATAACGTAACATAACCAAACCTAACCCAACCTATCATCTCGGCGGTAAAATCTGACAACATTCCTAGCGAGTTGGATTCTACGGCTCCGTGGGACCTTTATATACATCAATAACGTAATATAACCTAACCTAACCCAACCTGACATCTCGGCGGTAGTATTTGACGACATTCCTAGCGAGTTGGATTCTACGTCTCCGTTAGACCTTTACATACATCAATAACGTAATATAATCTAACATAACCCATCCTGACATCTCGGCGGTAATATTTGACAACATTCCTGGCGAGCTGGCGTCTACGACTTCGTGGGACATTTATGTACATCAATAACGTAGTGTAACCTAACCTAACCCAGTCTACCATCTCGGCTGTAATATTTGACAACATTCGTGGCGAGTTGGACTCTACGTCTCCGTGGTACCCATATATGCATCAATAACGTAATATAACCTAACCTAACCCAACCTATCATCTCGGCGATAATATTTGAGAACATTCCTGGCGAGTTGTCCTCTACGTCTACGCGGGACATTCATATACATCAATAACGTAATATAACCTAACCTATCCCATCCTGACATCTCGGCCTTAATATTTGAGGACATTCCTGGCGAGTTGGATTCTACGTCTCCGTGGGACATTTATATATATCAATAACGTAATATCACGTAATCTAACCCAGACTATCGTCTCGGCGGTAATATTTGACAACATTCCTGGCGAGTTGTACTCTACATCTACGTGGGACCTTCGTATACATCAATAACGTAATGTAACCTAACCTAACCCAACCTATCACCTCGGCGGTAAAATTTGACAACATTTCTTGCCAGTTGGCCTCTACGTGTCCGTGGGACCTTTATATACATCAGTATCCTAATATAACCTAACCTAACCCAACCTAATCTCTCGTGGTACCATTTAACCGCATTCCTTGCTTGTCGTCCCCTACTTCTCGGTGGGAACACTGTATACGTCTATGACGCAATACAACCTAACCTAACCCAACCTGACATCTCGGCGGTATAATTTGACAACATTCCTGGCGAGGTGGCCTCTACGACTCCGTGTGACCTTTATGTACGTCAATAACGTAATATAACCTAATCTAACCCAACCTGACATCTCGGCGGTAAAATCTGACAACATTCCTGGCGAGGTGGCCCCTACGACTCCGTGGGACCTTTATGTACGTCAATAACGTAATATAACCTAACCTAACCCAACCTAACATCTCGGCGGTAATATTTGACAACATTTCTTGCGAGTTGGCCTCTACGTGTCCGTGGGACCTTTATATACATCAGTATCCTAATATAACCTAACCTAACCCAACCTATCATCTCGGCGATATTATTTGACAGCATTCCTGGCGAGTTGTCCTCTACGTCTGCGTGGACCTTCATATATATCAATAACGTAATATAACCAAACCTAACCCAACCTATCATCTCGGCGGTAAAATCTGACAACATTCCTGGCGAGTTGGACTCTACGTCACCGTGGTACCTTTATATATATCAATAACGTAATATAACCTAACCTAACCCAACCTGTCATCTCGCCGATTAAATTTGACAACATTCCTGGCGAGTTGGCCTCTATGTCTCCGTGGGGCCTTCATATACATCAATAACGTAACATAACCAAACCTAACCCAACCTATCATCTCGGCGGTAAAATCTGACAACATTCCTAGCGAGTTGGATTCTACGGCTCCGTGGGACCTTTATATACATCAATAACGTAATATAACCTAACCTAACCAAACCTGACATCTCGGCGGTAGTATTTGACGACATTCCTAGCGAGTTGGATTCTACGTCTCCGTGGGACCTTTATATACATCAATAACGTAATATAACCTAACCTAACCCAACTTGACATCTCGGCCGTAATATTTGACAACATTCCTGGCGAGCTGGCTTCTACGACTTCGTGGGACCTTTATATACATCAATAACGTAATATAACCTAACCTAACCCAACCTGACATCTCGGCAGTAATATTTGACAACATTTCTTGCGAGTTGGCCTCTACGTGTCCGTGGGACCTTTATATACATCAGTATCCTAATATAACCTAACCTAACCCAACCTAATCTCTCGTGGTACCATTTAACCGCATTCCTTGCTCGTCGTCCCCTACTTCTCGGTGGGAACACTGTATACGTCTATGACGTAATATAACCTAACCTAACCCAACCTGACATCTCGGCGGTAATATTTGACAACACTCCTGGCGAGTTGGCCTCTATGTCTCCGTGGTACCTTTATATACATCAATAACGTAATATAACCTAACCTAACCCAACCTATCATCTCGGCGATAATATTTGACAACATTCCTGGCGACTTGGCCTCTACGTGTCCGTGGGACCTTTATATACATCAATATCCTAATATAACCTAACCAAACCCAACCTATCATCTCGGCGATAATATTTGTCAACATTCCTGGCGAGTTCTCCTCTACGTCTGCGTGGGACATTCATATACATCAATAACGTAATATAACCTAACGTAACCCAACCTGACATCTCGGCCTTAATATTTGAGGACATTCCTGGCGAGTTGGATTCTACGTCTCCGTGGGACCTTTATATACATCAATAACGTAATATAACCTAATCTAACCCAACCTGACATCTCGGCGGTAAAATCTGACAACATTCCTGGCGAGCTGCCCTCTACGACTCCGTGGGACCTTTATGTACGTCAATAACGTAATATAACCTAACCTAACCCAACCTATCACCTCGGCGGTAATATTTGACAAGATTCCTGGCGAGTTGGACTCTACGTCTCCGTGGTACCCATATATACATAAATAACGTAATATAACCTAACCTAACCCAACCTATCATCTCGGTGATAATATTTGCGAACATTCCTGGCGAGTTGTCCTCTACGTCTACGTGGGACATTCATATACATCAATAACGTAATATAACCTAACGTAACCCAACCTGACATCTCGGCCTTAATATTTGAGGACATTCCTGGCGAGTTGGATTCTACGTCTCCGTGGGACATTTATATACATCAATAACGTAATATAACCTAATCTAACCCAACCTGACATCTCGGCGAGTAAAATCTGACAACATTCCTGGCGCGGTGGCCTCTACGACTCCGTGTGACCTTTATGTACGTCAATAACGTAATATAACCTAATCTAACCCAACCTGACATCTCGGCGGTAAAATCTCACAACATTCCTGGCGAGGTGGCCCCTACGACTCCGTGGGACCTTTATGTACGTCAATAACGTAATATAACCTAACCTAACCCAACCTAACATCTCGGCGGTAATATTTGACAACATTTCTTGCGAGTTGGCCTCTACGTGTCCGTGGGACCTTTATATACATCAGTATCCTAATATAACCTAACCTAACCCAACCTATCATCTCGGCGATATTATTTGACAGCATTCCTGGCGAGTTGTCCTCTACGTCTGCGTGGACCTTCATATATATCAATAACGTAATATAACCAAACCTAACCCAACCTATCATCTCGGCGGTAAAATCTGACAACATTCCTGGCGAGTTGGACTCTACGTCACCGTGGTACCTTTATATATATCAATAACGTAATATAACCTAACCTAACCCAACCTGTCATCTCGCCGATTAAATTTGACAACATTCCTGGCGAGCTGGCTTCTACGACTTCGTGGGACCTTTATATACATCAATAACGTAATATAACCTAACCTAACCCAACCTGACATCTCGGCAGTAATATTTGACAACATTTCTTGCGAGTTGGCCTCTACGTGTCCGTGGGACCTTTATATACATCAGTATCCTAATATAACCTAACCTAACCCAACCTAATCTCTCGTGGTACCATTTACCCGCATTCCTTGCTCGTCGTCCCCTACTTCTCGGTGGGAACACTGTATACGTCTATGACGTAATATAACCTAACCTAACCCAACCTGACATCTCGGCGGTATAATTTGACAACATTCCTGGCGATTTGGACTCTACGTCACCGTGGTTCCTTTATATACATCAATAACGTAATATAACCTAATCTAACCCAACCTGACATCTCGGCGGTAATATTTGACAACACTCCTGGCGAGTTGGCCTCTATGTCTCCGTGGTACCTTTATATACATCAATAACGTAATATAACCTAACCTAACCCAACCTATCATCTCGGCGATAATATTTGACAACATTCCTGGCGACTTGGCCTCTACGTGTCCGTGGGACCTTTATATACATCAATATCCTAATATAACCTAACCAAACCCAACCTATCATCTCGGCGATAATATTTGTCAACATTCCTGGCGAGTTCTCCTCTACGTCTGCGTGGGACATTCATATACATCAATAACGTAATATAACCTAACGTAACCCAACCTGACATCTCGGCCTTAATATTTGAGGACATTCCTGGCGAGTTGGATTCTACGTCTCCGTGGGACCTTTATATACATCAATAACGTAATATAACCTAATCTAACCCAACCTGACATCTCGGCGGTAAAATCTGACAACATTCCTGGCGAGCTGCCCTCTACGACTCCGTGGGACCTTTATGTACGTCAATAACGTAATATAACCTAACCTAACCCAACCTATCACCTCGGCGGTAATATTTGACAAGATTCCTGGCGAGTTGGACTCTACGTCTCCGTGGTACCCATATATACATAAATAACGTAATATAACCTAACCTAACCCAACCTATCATCTCGGTGATAATATTTGCGAACATTCCTGGCGAGTTGTCCTCTACGTCTACGTGGGACATTCATATACATCAATAACGTAATATAACCTAACGTAACCCAACCTGACATCTCGGCCTTAATATTTGAGGACATTCCTGGCGAGTTGGATTCTACGTCTCCGTGGGACATTTATATACATCAATAACGTAATATAACCTAATCTAACCCAACCTGACATCTCGGCGAGTAAAATCTGACAACATTCCTGGCGCGGTGGCCTCTACGACTCCGTGTGACCTTTATGTACGTCAATAACGTAATATAACCTAATCTAACCCAACCTGACATCTCGGCGGTAAAATCTCACAACATTCCTGGCGAGGTGGCCCCTACGACTCCGTGGGACCTTTATGTACGTCAATAACGTAATATAACCTAACCTAACCCAACCTAACATCTCGGCGGTAATATTTGACAACATTTCTTGCGAGTTGGCCTCTACGTGTCCGTGGGACCTTTATATACATCAGTATCCTAATATAACCTAACCTAACCCAACCTATCATCTCGGCGATATTATTTGACAGCATTCCTGGCGAGTTGTCCTCTACGTCTGCGTGGACCTTCATATATATCAATAACGTAATATAACCAAACCTAACCCAACCTATCATCTCGGCGGTAAAATCTGACAACATTCCTGGCGAGTTGGACTCTACGTCACCGTGGTACCTTTATATATATCAATAACGTAATATAACCTAACCTAACCCAACCTGTCATCTCGCCGATTAAATTTGACAACATTCCTGGCGAGTTGGCCTCTATGTCTCCGTGGGGCCTTCATATACATCAATAACGTAACATAACCAAACCTAACCCAACCTATCATCTCGGCGGTAAAATCTGACAACATTCCTAGCGAGTTGGATTCTACGTCTCCGTGGGACCTTTATATACATCAATAACGTAATATAACCTAACATAACCCAACCTGACATCTCGGCGGTAGTATTTGACGACATTCCTAGCGAGTTGGATTCTACGTCTCCGTGGGACCTTTATATACATCAATAACGTAATATAACCTAACCTAACCCAACCTGACATCTCGGCGGTAATATTTGACAACATTCCTGGCGAGCTGGCTTCTACGAATTCGTGGGACCTTTATATACATCAATAACGTAATATAACCTAACCTAACCCAACCTGACATCTCGGCAGTAATATTTGACAACATTCCTGGCGAGTTGTACTCTCCGTCTACGTGGGACCTTCGTATACATCAATAACGTAATGTAACCTAAGCTAACCCAACCTACCATCTCGGGGGTAAAATTTGACAACATTTCTTGCGAGTTGGCCTCTACGTGTCCGTGGGACCTTTATATACATCAGTATCCTAATATAACCTAACCTAACCCAACCTAATCTCTCTTGGTACCATTTAACCGCATTCCTTGCTCGTCGTCCCCTACTTCTCGGTGGGAACACTGTATACGTCTATGACGTAATATAACCTAACCTAACCCAACCTGACATCTCGGCGGTATAATTTGACAACATTCCTGGCGAGTTGGACTCTACGTCACCGTGGTACCTTTATATATATCAATAACGTAATATAACCTAACCTAACCCAACCTGTCATCTCGCCGATTAAATTTGACAACATTCCTGGCGAGTTGGCCTCTATGTCTCCGTGGGGCCTTCATATACATCAATAACGTAACATAACCAAACCTAACCCAACCTATCATCTCGGCGGTAAAATCTGACAACATTCCTAGCGAGTTGGATTCTACGTCTCCGTGGGACCTTTATATACATCAATAACGTAATATAACCTAACCTAACCCAACCTATCATCTCGGCGATAATATTTGACAACATTCCTGGCGACTTGGCCTCTACGTGTCCGTGGGACCTTTATATACATCAATATCCTAATATAACCTAACCAAACCCAACCTATCATCTCGGCGATAATATTTGTCAACATTCCTGGCGAGTTCTCCTCTACGTCTGCGTGGGACATTCATATACATCAATAACGTAATATAAACTATCCTAACCCAACCTGACATCTCAGCGGTAATATTTGACGACATTCCTGGCGTGTTGGATTCTACTTCTCCGTCGCACCTTTAATACATCAATAACGTAATATAACCTAACCTAACCCAACCTGACATCTCGGCGGTAAAATCTGACAACATTCCTGGCGAGCTGCCCTCTACGACTCCGTGGGACCTTTATGTACGTCAATAACGTAATATAACATAATCTAACCCAACCTATCACCTCGGCGGTAATATTTGACAAGATTCCTGGCGAGTTGGACTCTACGTCTCCGTGGTACCCATATATACATAAATAACGTAATATAACCTAACCTAACCCAACCTATCATCTCGGTGATAATATTTGAGAACATTCCTGGCGAGTTGTCCTCTACGTCTACGTGGGACATTCATATAAATCAATAACGTAATATAACCTAACGTAACCCAACCTGACATCTCGGCCTTAATATTTGAGGACATTCCTGGCGAGTTGGATTCTACGTCTCCGTGGGACCTTTATATACATCAATAACGTAATATAACCTAACCTAATCCAACCTGACAACTCGGCGGTAATATTTGACAGCATTCCTGGCGAGCTGCCCTCTACGACTCCGTGGGACCTTTATGTACCTCAATAACGTAATATAACATAATATAACCCAAACTATCACCTCGGCGGTAATTTTAACAACATTCCTGGCGAGTTGTCCTCTACGTCTACGCGGGACATTCATATACATCAATAACGTAATATAACCTAACCTATCCCAACCTGACATCTCAGCGGTAATATTTGAGGACATTCCTGGCGAGTTGGATTCTACGTCTCCGTGGGACCTTTATATACATCAATAACGTAATATAACCTAATCTAACCCAACCTGACATCTCGGCGGTAAAATCTGACAACATTCCTGGCGAGCTGCCCTCTACGACTCCGTGGGACCTTTATGTACGTCAATAACGTAATATAACATAATCTAACCCAACCTGACATCTCGGCGGTAAAATCTGACAACATGCCTGGCGAGGTGGCCTCTACGACTCCGTGGGACCTTTATGTACGTCAATAACGTAATATAACCTAATCTAATCCAACCTAACATCTCGGCGGTAATATTTGACAACATTTCTTGCGAGTTGGCCTCTATGTGTCCGTGGGACCTTTATATACATCAGTATCCTATTATAACCTAACCTAACCCAACCTATCATCTCGGCGATATTATTTGACAGCATTCCTGGCGGGTTGTCCTCTACGTCTGCGTGGACCTTCATATATATCAATAACGTAATATAACCAAACCTAACCAACCTATCATCTCGGCGGTAAAATCTGACAACATTCCTGGCGAGTTGGACTCTACGTCACCGTGGTACCTTTATATATATCAATAACGTAATATAACCTAACCTAACCCAACCTGTCATCTCGCCGATTAAATTTGACAACATTCCTGGCGAGTTGGCCTCTATGTCTCCGTGGGGCCTTCATATACATCAATAACGTAACATAACCAAACCTAACCCAACCTATCATCTCGGCGGTAAAATCTGACAACATTCCTAGCGAGTTGGATTCTACGTCTCCGTGGGACCTTTATATACATCAATAACGTAATATAACCTAACCTAACCCAACCTGACATCTCGGCGGTAATATTTGACAACATTCCTGGCGAGCTGGCTTCTACGAATTCGTGGGACCTTTATATACATCAATAACGTAATATAACCTAACCTAACCCAACCTGACATCTCGGCAGTAATATTTGACAACATTCCTGGCGAGTTGTACTCTCCGTCTACGTGGGACCTTCGTATACATCAATAACGTAATATAAACTATCCTAACCCAACCTGACATCTCAGCGGTAATATTTGACGACATTCCTGGCGTGTTGGATTCTACTTCTCCGTCGCACCTTTAATACATCAATAACGTAATATAACCTAACCTAACCCAACCTGACATCTCGGCGGTAAAATCTGACAACATTCCTGGCGAGCTGCCCTCTACGACTCCGTGGGACCTTTATGTACGTCAATAACGTAATATAACATAATCTAACCCAACCTATCACCTCGGCGGTAATATTTGACAAGATTCCTGGCGAGTTGGACTCTACGTCTCCGTGGTACCCATATATACATAAATAACGTAATATAACCTAACCTAACCCAACCTATCATCTCGGTGATAATATTTGAGAACATTCCTGGCGAGTTGTCCTCTACGTCTACGTGGGACATTCATATAAATCAATAACGTAATATAACCTAACGTAACCCAACCTGACATCTCGGCCTTAATATTTGAGGACATTCCTGGCGAGTTGGATTCTACGTCTCCGTGGGACGTTTATATACATCAATAACGTAATGTAACCTAACCTAACCCAACCTAACTTATCGGCGGTAATATTTGACAACATTCCTGGCGACTTAGCCTCTACGTGTCCGTGGGACCTTTATATACATCAGTATCCTAATATAACCTAACCAAACCCAACCTATCATCTCGGCGATAATATTTGTCAACATTCCTGGCGAGTTCTCCTCTACGTCTGCGTGGGACATTCATATACATCAATAACGTAATATAACCTAACCTAATCCAACCTGACATCTCGGCGGTAGTATTTGACGACATTCCTTGCGAGTTGGATTCTACGTCTCCGTGGGACCTTTATGTACATCAATAACGTAATATAACCTAACCTAATCCAACCTGACAACTCGGCGGTAATATTTGACAGCATTCCTGGCGAGCTGCCCTCTACGACTCCGTGGGACCTTTATGTACCTCAATAACGTAATATAACATAATATAACCCAAACTATCACCTCGGCGGTAATTTTAACAACATTCCTGGCGAGTTGTCCTCTACGTCTACGCGGGACATTCATATACATCAATAACGTAATATAACCTAACCTATCCCAACCTGACATCTCAGCGGTAATATTTGAGGACATTCCTGGCGAGTTGGATTCTACGTCTCCGTGGGACCTTTATATACATCAATAACGTAATATAACCTAATCTAACCCAACCTGACATCTCGGCGGTAAAATCTGACAACATTCCTGGCGAGCTGCCCTCTACGACTCCGTGGGACCTTTATGTACGTCAATAACGTAATATAACATAATCTAACCCAACCTGACATCTCGGCGGTAAAATCTGACAACATTCCTGGCGAGGTGGCCTCTACGACTCCGTGGGACCTTTATGTACGTCAATAACGTAATATAACCTAATCTAATCCAACCTAACATCTCGGCGGTAATATTTGACAACATTTCTTGCGAGTTGGCCTCTATGTGTCCGTGGGACCTTTATATACATCAGTATCCTATTATAACCTAACCTAACCCAACCTATCATCTCGGCGATATTATTTGACAGCATTCCTGGCGGGTTGTCCTCTACGTCTGCGTGGACCTTCATATATATCAATAACGTAATATAACCAAACCTAACCAACCTATCATCTCGGCGGTAAAATCTGACAACATTCCTGGCGAGTTGGACTCTACGTCACCGTGGTACCTTTATATATATCAATAACGTAATATAACCTAACCTAACCCAACCTATCATCTCGCCGATTATATTTGACAACATTCCTGGCATGTTGGCCTCTATGTCTCCGTGGGACCTTTATATACATCAATAACGTAATATAAACTAACCAAACCCAACCTATCATCTCGGCGATAATATTTGTCAACATTCCTGGCGAGTTCTCCTCTACGTCTGCGTGGGACATTCATATACATCAATAACGTAATATAACCTAACCTAACCCAACCTGACATCTCGGCGGTAGTATTTGACGACATTCCTAGCGAGTTGGATTCTACGTCTCCGTGGGACCTTTATATACATCAATAATGTAATATAACCTAACCTAACCCAACCTGACATCTCGGCGGTAATATTTGACAACATTCCTGGCGAGCTGGCTTCTACGACTTCGTGGGACCTTTATATACATCAATAACGTAATATAACCTAACCTAACCCAACCTGACATCTCGGCGGTAATATTTGACAACATTCTTGGCGAGCTGGCTTCTACGACTTCGTGGGACCTTTATATACATCAATAACGTAATATAACCTAACCTAACCCAACCTGACATCTCGGCAGTAATATTTGACAACATTCCTGGCGAGTTGTACTCTCCGTCTACGTGGGACCTTCGTATACATCAATAACGTAATGTAACCTAAGCTAACCCAACCTATCACCTCGGGGGTAAAATTTGACAACGTTTCTTGCGAGTTGGCCTCTACGTGTCCGTGGGACCTTTATATACATCAGTATCCTAATATAACCTAACCTAACCCAACCTAATCTCTCGTGGTACCATTTAACCGCATTCCTTGCTCGTCGTCCCCTACTTCTCGGTGGGAACACTGTATACGTCTATGACGTAATATAACCTAACCTAACCCAACCTGACATCTCGGCGGTATAATTTGACAACATTCCTGGCGAGTTGGACTCTACGTCACCGTGGTTCCTTTATATACATCAATAACGTAATATAACCTAACCTAACCCAACCTGACATCTCGGCGGTATAATTTGACAACATTCCTGGCGAGTTGGACTCTACGTCACCGTGGTTCCTTTATATACATCAATAACGTAATATAACCTAACCTAACCCAACCTGACATCTCGGCGGTAATATTTGACAACATTCCTGGCGAGCTGGCGTCTACGACTTCGTGGGACCTTCGTATACATGAATAACGTAATATAACCTAACCTAACCCAACCTGACATCTCGGCAGTAATATTTGACAACATTCCTGGCGGGTTGGCCTCTACGACTCCGTGGGACCTTTATGTACGTCAATAACATAATATAACATAATCTAACCCAACCTGACATCTCGGCGGTAAAATCTGACAACATTCCTGGCGAGGTGGCCTCTACGACTCCGTGGGACCTTTATGTACGTCAATAACGTAATATAACCTAATCTAACTCAACCTATCATCTCGGCGGTAATATTTGACAACATTCCTGGCGAGTTGGCCTCTATGTCCCCGTGGGACGTTTATATACATCAATAACGTAATATAACCTAATCTAACCCAACCTATCATCTCGGCGGTAATATTTGACAACATTCCTGGCAAGTTGTCCTCTACGTCTACTTGGGACCTTCGTATACATCAATAACTAATATAACCTAACCTAACCCAACCTGACATCTCGGCGGTAATATTTGATAACATTCCTGGCGGGTTGGCCTCTACGTCTACTAGGGACCTTCATATACATCAATAACGTAATATAACCAAACCTAACCCAACCTATCATCTCGGCGGTAAAATCTGACAACATTCCTGGCGAGTTGGATTCTACGTCACCGTGGTACCTTTATATACATCAATAACGTAATATAACCTATCCTAACCCAACCTATCATCTTGCCGATTATATTTGACTGCATTCCTGGCGGGTTGTCCTCTACGTCTACGTGGGACCTTGATATACATCAATAACGTAATATTACCTAACCTAACCCAACCTGACATCTCGGCGGTAGTATTTGACGACATTCCTGGCGAGTTGGATTCTACGTCTCCGTGGGACCTTTATATACATCAATAACGTAATATAACCTAACCTAATCCAACCTGACAACTCAGCGGTAATATTTGACAGCATTCCTGGCGACTTGGCCTCTACGTGTCCGTGGGACCTTTATATACATCAATATCCTAATATAACCTAACCTAACCCAACCTAATCTCTCGTGGTACCATTTAACCGCATTCCTTGCTTGTCGTCCCCTACTTCTCGGTGGGAACACTGTATACGTCTATGACGCAATATAACCTAACCTAACCCAACCTGACATCTCGGCGGTATAATTTGACAACATTCCTGGCGAGTTGGAATCTACGTCACCGTGGTTCTTTTATATACATCAATAACGTAATATAACCTAACCTAACCCATCCTGACATCTCGGCGGTAATATTTGACAACATTCCTGGCGAGCTGGCGTCTACGACTTCGTGGGACATTTATGTACATCAATAACGTAGTGTAACCTAACCTAACCCAGTCTACCATCTCGGCTGTAATATTTGACAACATTCCTGGCGAGTTGGACACTACGTCACCGTGTGACCTTTATACACATCAATAACGTAATATAACCTAACTCATCCCAACCTAACCTCTCGGCGGTAAAATTTGACAACAATCCTGGCGAGTTGAACTCTACGTCTACGTGGGGCCTTCATATACATGAATAAGGTAATATAACCTAACCTAACCCAACCTGACATCTCGGCGGTAATATTTGACAACATTCCTGGCGAGTTGGCCTCTATGTCTCCGTGGGACCTTTATATACATCAATAACGTAATATAACCTAATCTAACCCAACCTATCATCTCGGCGGTAATATTTGACAACATTCCTGGCGAGTTGTCCTCTACGTCTACGTGGGACCTTCGTATACATCAATAACGTAATGTAACCTGACCTAACCCAACCTGACATCTCGGCGGTAATATTTGACAACATTCCTGGCGAGTTGGCCTCTACATCTCCGTGGGACCTTTATATACATCAAAACCTAATATAACCTAACCTAACCCAATCTATCATCTCGGCGATAATATTTGACATCATTCCTGGCGAGTTGTCCTCTACGTCTACTAGGGACCTTCATATACATCAATAACGTAATATAACCAAACCTAACCCAACCTATCATCTCGGCGGTAAAATCTGACAACATTCCTGGCGAGTTGGACTCTACGTCACCGTGGTACCATTATATATATCAATAACGTAATATAACCTAACCTAACCCGACCTATCATCTCGCCGATTATATTTGACAACATTCCTGGCGAGTTGGCCTCTATGTCTCCGTCGGACCTTTATATACATCAATAACGTAATATAACCTAACCAAACCCAACCTATCATCTCGGCGATAATATTTGTCAACATTCCTGGCGAGTTCTCCTCTACGTCTGCGTGGGACATTCATATACATCAATAACGTAATATAACCTAACCTAACCCAACCTGACATCTCGGCGGTAGTATTTGACGACATTCCTGGCGAGCTGGCGTCTACGACTTCGTGGGACATTTATGTACATCAATAACGTAATATAACCTAATCTAACCCAACCTATCATCTCGGCGGTAATATTTGACAACATTCCTGGCGAGTTGTCCTCTACGTCTACGTGGAACCTTCGTATACATCAATAACGTAATGTAACCTAACCTAACCCAACCTGACATCTCGGCGGTAATATTTGACAACATTCCTGGCGAGTTGGCCTCTACATCTCCGTGGGACCTTTATATACATCAATAACCTAATATAACCTAACCTAACCCTACCTATCTGATCGGCGGAAAAATTTGACAACATTCCTGGCAAGTTGGCCTCTACGTCTCCGTTAGACCTTTATATACATCAATAACGTAATATAACCTAACCTAACCCATCCTGACATCTCGGCGGTAATATTTGACAACATTCCTGGCGAGCTGGCGTCTACGACTTCGTGGGACATTTATGTACATCAATAACGTAATATAACCTAATCTAACCCAACCTATCATCTCGGCGGTAATATTTGACAACATTCCTGGCGAGTTGTCCTCTACGTCTACGTGGAACCTTCGTATACATCAATAACGTAATGTAACCTAACCTAACCCAACCTGACATCTCGGCGGTAATATTTGACAACATTCCTGGCGAGTTGGCCTCTACATCTCCGTGGGACCTTTATATACATCAATAACCTAATATAACCTAACCTAACCCAATCTATCATCTCGGCGATAATATTTGACATCATTCCTGGCGAGTTGTCCTCTACGTCTTCTAGGGACCTTCATATACATCAATAACGTAATATAACCAAACCTAACCCAACCTATCATCTCGGCGATAATATTTGACAACATTCCTGGCGACTTGGCCTCTACGTGTCCGTGGGTCCTTTATATACATCAGTATCCTTATATAACCTAACCTAACCCAACCTAACTTATCGGCGGTAATATTTGACAACATTCCTGGCGACTTGGCCTCTACGTGTCCGTGCGACCTTTATATACATCAGTATCCTAATATAACCTAACCAAACCCAACCCATCATCTCGGCAATAATATTTGTCAACATTCCTGGCGAGTTCTCCTCTACGTCTACGTGGGACATTCATATGCATCAATAACGTAATATAACCTAACCTAACCCAACCTGACATCTCAGCGGTAATATTTGACGACAATCCTGGCGTGTTGGATTCTACGCCTCCGTGGGACCTTTATATACATCAATAACGTAATATAACCTAACCTAACCCAACCTAATCTGTCGTGGTACCATTTAACCACATTCCTTGCTTGTCGGACCCTACTTCTCGGTGGGAACACCGTATACGTCTATGACGTAATATAACCTAACCTAACCCAACATGACATCTCGGCGGTATAATTTGACAAAAATCCTGGCGAGTTGGACTCTACGTCTACGTGGGACCTTCATATACATGAATAAGGTAATATAACCTAACCTAACCCAACCTGACATCTCGGCGGTAATATTTGACGACATTCCTGGCGAGTTGGACTCTACATCTGCTTGGGACCTTTATATACATCAATAACGTAATATAACCTAACCTATCCCAACCTGACATCTCGGCGGTAATATTTGACAGCATTCCTGGCGTGCTGGCCTCTACGTCTCCGTGGGACCTTCGTATACATCAATAACGTAATATAACCTAAGCTTACCCAACCTGACATCTCGGCGGTAATATTTGACAACATACCTGGCGAGTTGGACTCTACGTCTCCGTGGTACCCATATATACATCAATAACGTAATATAACCTAACCTAACCCAACCTATCATCTCGGCGATAATATTTGAGAACATTCCTGGCGAGTTGTCCTCTACGTCTACGCGGGACATTCATATACATCAATAACGTAATATAACCTAACCTATCCCATCCTGACATCTCGGCCTTAATATATGCGGACATTCCTGGCGAGTTGGATTCTACGTCTCCGTGGGACCTTTATATATATCAATAACGTAATATAACCTAATCTAACCCAACCTATCGTCTCGGCGGTAATATTTGACAACATTCCTGGCGAGTTGTACTCTACGTCTACGTGGGACCTTCGTATACATCAATAACGTAATGTAACCTAACCTAACCCAACCTATCACCTCGGCGGTAAAATTTGACAACATTTCTTGCCAGTTGGCCTCTACTTGTCCGTGGGACCTTTATATACATCAGTATCCTAATATAACCTAACCTAACCCAACCTAATCTCTCGTGGAACCATTTAACCGCATTCCTTGCTTGTCGTCCCCTACTTCTCGGTGGGAACACTGTATACGTCTATGACGTAATATAACCTAACCTAACCCAACCTGACATCTCGGCAGTAATATTTGACAACATTCCTGGCGAGTTGTACTCTCCGTCTACGTGGGACCTTCGTATACATCAATAACGTAATGTAACCTAAGCTAACCCAACCTATCACCTCGGGGGTAAAATTTGACAACATTTCTTGCGAGTTGGCCTCTACGTGTCCGTGGGACCTTTATATACATCAGTATCCTAATATAACCTAACCTAACCCAACCTAATCTCTCGTGGTACCATTTAACCGCATTCCTTGCTCGTCGTCCCCTACTTCTCGGTGGGAACACTGTATACGTCTATGACGTAATATAACCTAACCTAACCCAACCTGACATCTCGGCGGTATAGTATGACAACATTCCTGGCGAGTTGGACTCTACGTCACCGTGGTTCATTTATATACATCAATAACGTAATATAACCTAATCTAACCCAACCTATCATCTCGGCGGTAATATTTGACAACATTCCTGGCAAGTTGTCCTCTACGTCTACTTGGGACCTTCGTATACATCAATAACATAATATAACCTAACCTAACCCAACCTGACATCTCGGCGGTAATATTTGACAACATTCCTGGCGGGTTGGCCTCTACGACTCCGTGGGACCTTTATGTACGTCAATAACGTAATATAACATAATCTAACCCAACCTGACATCTCGGCGGTAAAATCTGACAACATTCCTGGCGAGGTGGCCTCTACGACTCCGTGGGACCTTTATGTACGTCAATAACGTAATATAACCTAATCTAACCCAACCTATCATCTCGGCGGTAATATTTGACAACATTCCTGGCGAGTTGGCCTCTATGCCTCCGTGGGACCTTTATATACATCAATAACGTAATATAACCTAACCTAGCCCAACCTGACATCTCGGCGGTAATATTTGACAACACTCCTGGCGAGTTGGCCTCTATGTCTCCGTGGGACCTTTATATACATCAATAACGTAATATAACCTAATCTAACCCAACCTATCATCTCGGCGGTAATATTTGACAACATTCCTGGCAAGTTGTCCTCTACGTCTACTTGGGACCTTCGTATACATCAATAACGTAATATAACCTAACCTAACCCAACCTGACATCTCGGCGGTAATATTTGACAACATTCCTGGCGGGTTGGCCTCTACGTCACCGTGGTACCTTTATATATATCAATAACGTAATATAACCTAATCTAACCCAACCTATCATCTCGGCGGTAATATTTGACAACATTCCTGGCGAGTTGTCCGCTACGTCTACGTGGGACCTTCGTATACATCAATAACGTAATGTAACCTAACCTAACCCAACCTGACATCTCGGCGGTAATATTTGACAACATTCCTGGCGAGTTGGCCTCTACATCTCCGTGGGACCTTTATATACATCAATAACCTAATATAACCTAACCTAACCCAATCTATCATCTCGGCGATAATATTTGACATCATTGCTGGCGAGTTGTCCTCTACGTCTACGTGGGACCTTCATATACGTCAATAACGTAATGTCACCTAACCTAACCCAACCTATCATCTCGGCGATAATGTTTGACAAACATTCCTGGCGGGTTGTTCTCTACGTCTACTAAGGACCTTCATATACATCAATAGCGTAATATAACCTAACCTAAGCCAACCTAACTTATCGGCGGAAATATTTGACAACATTCCTGGCGAGTTGGCCTTTACGTCTCCGTGGTACCTTTATATACATCAATAACGTAATATAACCTAACCTAACCCAACCTAACTTATCGGCGGTAATATTTGACAACATTCCTGGCGACTTGGCCTCTACGTGTCCGTGCGACCTTTATATACATCAGTATCCTAATATAACCTAACCAAACCCAACCCATCATCTCGGCAATAATATTTGTCAACATTCCTGGCGAGTTCTCCTCTACGTCTACGTGGGACATTCATATGCATCAATAACGTAATATAACCTAACCTAACCCAACCTGACATCTCAGCGGTAATATTTGACGACAATCCTGGTGTGTTGGATTCTACGTCTCCGTGAGACCTTTATATACATAAATAACGTAATATAACCTAACCTAACCCAACCTATCATCTCGGTGATAATATTTGAGAACATTCCTGGCGAGTTGTCCTCTACGTCTACGTGGGACATTCATATAAATCAATAACGTAATATAACCTAACGTAACCCAACCTGACATCTCGGCCTTAATATTTGAGGACATTCCTGGCGAGTTGGATTCTACGTCTCCGTGGGACCTTTATATACATCAATAACGTAATATAACCTAATCTAACCCAACCTGACATCTCGGCGGTAAAATCTGACAACATTCCTGGCGAACTGCCCTCTACGACTCCGTGGGACCTTTATGTACGTCAATAACGTAATATAACATAATCTAACCCAACCTGACATCTCGGCGGTAAAATCTGACAACATTCCTGGCGGGTTGTCCTCTACGTCTGCGTGGACCTTCATATATATCAATAACGTAATATAACCAAACCTAACCCAACCTATCATCTCGGCGGTAAAATCTGACAACATTCCTGGCGAGTTGGACTCTACGTCACCGTGGTACCTTTATATATATCAATAACGTAATATAACCTAACCTAACCCAACCTATCATCTCGCCGATTATATTTGACAACATTCCTGGCGTGTTGGCCTCTATGTCTCCGTGGGACCTTTATATACATCAATAACGTAATATAAACTAACCAAACCCAACCTATCATCTCGGCGATAATATTTGTCAACATTCCTGGCGAGTTCTCCTCTACGTCTGCGTGGGACATTCATATACATCAATAACGTAATATAACCTAACCTAACCCAACCTGACATCTCGGCGGTAGTATTTGACGACATTCCTAGCGAGTTGGATTCTACGTCTCCGTGGGACCTTTATATACATCAATAATGTAATATAACCTAACCTAACCCAACCTGACATCTCGGCGGTAATATTTGACAACATTCCTGGCGAGCTGGCTTCTACGACTTCGTGGGACCTTTATATACATCAATAACGTAATATAACCTAACCTAACCCAACCTGACATCTCGGCGGTTATATTTGACAACATTCTTGGCGAGCTGGCTTCTACGACTTCGTGAGACCTTTATATACATCAATAACGTAATATAACCTAACCTAACCCAACCTATCATCTCGGCGGTAATATTTGACAACATTCCTGGCAAGTTGTCCTCTACGTCTACTTGGGACCTTCGTATACATCAATAACTAATATAACCTAACCTAACCCAACCTGACATCTCGGCGGTAATATTTGACAACATACCTGGCGAGTTGGACTCTACGTCTCCGTGGTACCCATATATACATCAATAACGTAATATAACCTAACCTAACCCAACCTATCATCTCGGCGATAATATTTGAGAACATTCCTGGCGAGTTGTCCTCTACGTCTACGCGGGACATTCATATACATCAATAACGTAATATAACCTAACCTATCCCATCCTGACATCTCGGCCTTAATATATGCGGACATTCCTGGCGAGTTGGATTCTACGTCTCCGTGGGACCTTTATATATATCAATAACGTAATATAACCTAATCTAACCCAACCTATCGTCTCGGCGGTAATATTTGACAACATTCCTGGCGAGTTGTACTCTACGTCTACGTGGGACCTTCGTATACATCAATAACGTAATGTAACCTAACCTAACCCAACCTATCACCTCGGCGGTAAAATTTGACAACATTTCTTGCCAGTTGGCCTCTACTTGTCCGTGGGACCTTTATATACATCAGTATCCTAATATAACCTAACCTAACCCAACCTAATCTCTCGTGGTACCATTTAACCGCATTCCTTGCTTGTCGTCCCCTACTTCTCGGTGGGAACACTGTATACGTCTATGACGTAATATAACCTAACCTAACCCAACCTGACATCTCGGCAGTAATATTTGACAACATTCCTGGCGAGTTGTACTCTCCGTCTACGTGGGACCTTCGTATACATCAATAACGTAATGTAACCTAAGCTAACCCAACCTATCACCTCGGGGGTAAAATTTGACAACATTTCTTGCGAGTTGGCCTCTACGTGTCCGTGGGACCTTTATATACATCAGTATCCTAATATAACCTAACCTAACCCAACCTAATCTCTCGTGGTACCATTTAACCGCATTCCTTGCTCGTCGTCCCCTACTTCTCGGTGGGAACACTGTATACGTCTATGACGTAATATAACCTAACCTAACCCAACCTGACATCTCGGCGGTATAGTATGACAACATTCCTGGCGAGTTGGACTCTACGTCACCGTGGTTCATTTATATACATCAATAACGTAATATAACCTAATCTAACCCAACCTATCATCTCGGCGGTAATATTTGACAACATTCCTGGCAAGTTGTCCTCTACGTCTACTTGGGACCTTCGTATACATCAATAACATAATATAACCTAACCTAACCCAACCTGACATCTCGGCGGTAATATTTGACAACATTCCTGGCGGGTTGGCCTCTACGACTCCGTGGGACCTTTATGTACGTCAATAACGTAATATAACATAATCTAACCCAACCTGACATCTCGGCGGTAAAATCTGACAACATTCCTGGCGAGGTGGCCTCTACGACTCCGTGGGACCTTTATGTACGTCAATAACGTAATATAACCTAATCTAACCCAACCTATCATCTCGGCGGTAATATTTGACAACATTCCTGGCGAGTTGGCCTCTATGCCTCCGTGGGACCTTTATATACATCAATAACGTAATATAACCTAACCTAGCCCAACCTGACATCTCGGCGGTAATATTTGACAACACTCCTGGCGAGTTGGCCTCTATGTCTCCGTGGGACCTTTATATACATCAATAACGTAATATAACCTAATCTAACCCAACCTATCATCTCGGCGGTAATATTTGACAACATTCCTGGCAAGTTGTCCTCTACGTCTACTTGGGACCTTCGTATACATCAATAACGTAATATAACCTAACCTAACCCAACCTGACATCTCGGCGGTAATATTTGACAACATTCCTGGCGGGTTGGCCTCTACGTCACCGTGGTACCTTTATATATATCAATAACGTAATATAACCTAATCTAACCCAACCTATCATCTCGGCGGTAATATTTGACAACATTCCTGGCGAGTTGTCCGCTACGTCTACGTGGGACCTTCGTATACATCAATAACGTAATGTAACCTAACCTAACCCAACCTGACATCTCGGCGGTAATATTTGACAACATTCCTGGCGAGTTGGCCTCTACATCTCCGTGGGACCTTTATATACATCAATAACCTAATATAACCTAACCTAACCCAATCTATCATCTCGGCGATAATATTTGACATCATTCCTGGCGAGTTGTCCTCTACGTCTACGTGGGACCTTCATATACGTCAATAACGTAATGTCACCTAACCTAACCCAACCTATCATCTCGGCGATAATGTTTGACAAACATTCCTGGCGGGTTGTTCTCTACGTCTACTAAGGACCTTCATATACATCAATAGCGTAATATAACCTAACCTAAGCCAACCTAACTTATCGGCGGAAATATTTGACAACATTCCTGGCGAGTTGGCCTTTACGTCTCCGTGGTACCTTTATATACATCAATAACGTAATATAACCTAACCTAACCCAACCTAACTTATCGGCGGTAATATTTGACAACATTCCTGGCGACTTGGCCTCTACGTGTCCGTGCGACCTTTATATACATCAGTATCCTAATATAACCTAACCAAACCCAACCCATCATCTCGGCAATAATATTTGTCAACATTCCTGGCGAGTTCTCCTCTACGTCTACGTGGGACATTCATATGCATCAATAACGTAATATAACCTAACCTAACCCAACCTGACATCTCAGCGGTAATATTTGACGACAATCCTGGTGTGTTGGATTCTACGTCTCCGTGAGACCTTTATATACATAAATAACGTAATATAACCTAACCTAACCCAACCTATCATCTCGGTGATAATATTTGAGAACATTCCTGGCGAGTTGTCCTCTACGTCTACGTGGGACATTCATATAAATCAATAACGTAATATAACCTAACGTAACCCAACCTGACATCTCGGCCTTAATATTTGAGGACATTCCTGGCGAGTTGGATTCTACGTCTCCGTGGGACCTTTATATACATCAATAACGTAATATAACCTAATCTAACCCAACCTGACATCTCGGCGGTAAAATCTGACAACATTCCTGGCGAACTGCCCTCTACGACTCCGTGGGACCTTTATGTACGTCAATAACGTAATATAACATAATCTAACCCAACCTGACATCTCGGCGGTAAAATCTGACAACATTCCTGGCGGGTTGTCCTCTACGTCTGCGTGGACCTTCATATATATCAATAACGTAATATAACCAAACCTAACCCAACCTATCATCTCGGCGGTAAAATCTGACAACATTCCTGGCGAGTTGGACTCTACGTCACCGTGGTACCTTTATATATATCAATAACGTAATATAACCTAACCTAACCCAACCTATCATCTCGCCGATTATATTTGACAACATTCCTGGCGTGTTGGCCTCTATGTCTCCGTGGGACCTTTATATACATCAATAACGTAATATAAACTAACCAAACCCAACCTATCATCTCGGCGATAATATTTGTCAACATTCCTGGCGAGTTCTCCTCTACGTCTGCGTGGGACATTCATATACATCAATAACGTAATATAACCTAACCTAACCCAACCTGACATCTCGGCGGTAGTATTTGACGACATTCCTAGCGAGTTGGATTCTACGTCTCCGTGGGACCTTTATATACATCAATAATGTAATATAACCTAACCTAACCCAACCTGACATCTCGGCGGTAATATTTGACAACATTCCTGGCGAGCTGGCTTCTACGACTTCGTGGGACCTTTATATACATCAATAACGTAATATAACCTAACCTAACCCAACCTGACATCTCGGCGGTAATATTTGACAACATTCTTGGCGAGCTGGCTTCTACGACTTCGTGGGACCTTTATATACATCAATAACGTAATATAACCTAACCTAACCCAACCTATCATCTCGGCGGTAATATTTGACAACATTCCTGGCAAGTTGTCCTCTACGTCTACTTGGGACCTTCGTATACATCAATAACTAATATAACCTAACCTAACCCAACCTGACATCTCGGCGGTAATATTTGATAACATTCCTGGCGGGTTGGCCTCTACGTCTACTAGGGACCTTCATACACACCAATAGCGTAATATAACCTAACCTAGCCCAACCTAACTTATCGGCGGAAATATTTGACAACATTCCTGGCGAGTTGGCCTTTACGTCTCCGTGGTACCTTTATATACATCAATAACGTAATATAACCTAACCTAACCCAACCTGACATCTCAGCGGTAATATTTGACGACAATCCTGGCGTGTTGGATTCTACGTCTCCGTGGGACCTTTATATACATCAATAACGTAATATAACCTAACCTAATCCAACCTGACAACTCAGCGGTAATATTTGACAGCATTCCTGGCGACTTGGCCTCTACGTGTCCGTGGGACCTTTATATACATCAATATCCTAATATAACCTAACCAAACCCAACCTATCATCTCGGCGATAATATTTGTCAACATTCCTGGCGAGTTCTCCTCTACGTCTGCGTGGGACATTCATATACATCAATAACGTAATATAACCTAACCTAACCCAACCAATCTTATCGGCGGTATATTTATCAACATTCCTGGCGAGTTGTCCTCTACGTCTACGCGGGACATTCATATACATCAATAACGTAATATAACCTAACCTATCCCATCCTGACATCTCGGCCTTAATATTTGAGGACATTCCTGGCGAGTTGGATTCTACGTCTCCGTGGGACCTTTATATATATCAATAACGTAATATAACCTAATCTAACCCAACCTATCGTCTCGGCGGTAATATTTGACAACATTCCTGGCGAGTTGTACTCTACGTCTACGTGGGACCTTCGTATACATCAATAACGTAGTGTAAACTAACCTAACCCAACCTATCACCTCGGCGGTAAAATTTGACAACATTTCTTGCCAGTTGGCCTCTACGTGTCCGTGGGACCTTTATATACATCAGTATCCTAATATAACCTAACCTAACCCAACCTAATCTCTCGTGGTACCATTTAACCGCATTCCTTGCTTGTCGTCCCCTACTTCTCGGTGGGAACACTGTATACGTCTATGACGCAATATAACCTAACCTAACCCAACCTGACATCTCGGCGGTATAATTTGACAACATTCCTGGCGAGTTGGAATCTACGTCACCGTGGTTCTTTTATATACATCAATAACGTAATATAACCTAACCTAACCCATCCTGACATCTCGGCGGTAATATTTGACAACATTCCTGGCGAGCTGGCGTCTACGACTTCGTGGGACATTTATGTACATCAATAACGTAGTGTAACCTAACCTAACCCAGTCTACCATCTCGGCTGTAATATTTGACAACATTCCTGGCGAGTTGGACACTACGTCACCGTGTGACCTTTATACACATCAATAACGTAATATAACCTAACTCATCCCAACCTAACCTCTCGGCGGTAAAATTTGACAACAATCCTGGCGAGTTGAACTCTACGTCTACGTGGGGCCTTCATATACATGAATAAGGTAATATAACCTAACCTAACCCAACCTGACATCTCGGCGGTAATATTTGACAACATTCCTGGCGAGTTGGCCTCTATGTCTCCGTGGGACCTTTATATACATCAATAACGTAATATAACCTAATCTAACCCAACCTATCATCTCGGCGGTAATATTTGACAACATTCCTGGCGAGTTGTCCTCTACGTCTACGTGGGACCTTCGTATACATCAATAACGTAATGTAACCTGACCTAACCCAACCTGACATCTCGGCGGTAATATTTGACAACATTCCTGGCGAGTTGGCCTCTACATCTCCGTGGGACCTTTATATACATCAATAACCTAATATAACCTAACCTAACCCAATCTATCATCTCGGCGATAATATTTGACATCATTCCTGGCGAGTTGTCCTCTACGTCTACTAGGGACCTTCATATACATCAATAACGTAATATAACCAAACCTAACCCAACCTATCATCTCGGCGGTAAAATCTGACAACATTCCTGGAGAGATGGCCTCTACGTATCCGTGCGACCTTTATATACATCAATAACCTAATATAACCTAACCTAACCCAACCTATCATCTCGGCGATAATATTTGACATCATTCCTGGCGAGTTGTCCTCTACGTCTGCGTGGGACATTCATATACATCAATAACGTAATATAACCTAACCTAACCCAACCTGACATCTCGGCGGTAGTATTTGACGACATTCCTAGCGAGTTGGATTCTACGTCTCCGTGGGACCTTTATATACATCAATAACGTAATATAACCTAACCTAACCCAACCTGACATCTCGGCGGTAATATTTGACAACATTCCTGGCGAGCTGGCTTCTACGACTTCGTGGGACCTTTATATACATCAATAACGTAATATAACCTAACCTAACCCAACCTGACATCTCGGCGGTAATATTTGACAGTATTCCTGACGAGCAGGCCTCTACGTCTCCGTGGGTCCTTTATATACATCAATAACGTAATATAACCTAACCTAACCCAACCTATCTTATCGGCGGTATATTTGTCAACATTCCTGGCGAGTTTGCACCTACGTGTCCGTGGGACCATTGTATACATAAGTATCCTAATATAACCTAACCTTACCCAACCTAATCTCTCGTGGTATCATTTAACCACATTCCTTGCATGTCGGCCCCTACTTCTCGGTGGGAACACTGTATACATCAATAACGTAATATAACCTAACCTAACCCAACCTGACATCTCGGCGGTATAATTTGACAACATTCCTGGAGAGATGGCCTCTACGTATCCGTGCGACCTTTATATACATCAATAACCTAATATAACCTAACCTAACCCAACCTATCATCTCGGCGATAATATTTGACATCATTCCTGGCGAGTTGTCCTCTACGTCTACTAAGGACCTTCATATACATCAATAGCGTAATATAACCTAACATAACCCTACCTATCTGATCGGCGGAAAAATTTGACAACATTCCTGGCAAGTTGGCCTCTACGTCTCCGTTAGACCTTTATATACATCAATAACGTAATATAACCTAACCTAACCCATCCTGACATCTCGGCGGTAATATTTGACAACATTCCTGGCGAGCTGGCGTCTACGACTTCGTGGGACATTTATGTACATCAATAACGTAATATAACCTAATCTAACCCAACCTATCATCTCGGCTGTAATATTTGACAACATTCCTGGCGAGTTGTCCTCTACGTCTACGTGGAACCTTCGTATACATCAATAACGTAATGTAACCTAACCTAACCCAACCTGACATCTCGGCGGTAATATTTGACAACATTCCTGGCGAGTTGGCCTCTACATCTCCGTGGGACCTTTATATACATCAATAACCTAATATAACCTAACCTAACCCAATCTATCATCTCGGCGATAATATTTGACATCATTCCTGGCGAGTTGTCCTCTACGTCTACTAGGGACCTTCATATACATCAATAACGTAATATAACCAAACCTAACCCAACCTATCATCTCGGCGATAATATTTGACAACATTCCTGGCGACTTGGCCTCTACGTGTCCGTGGGTCCTTTATATACATCAGTATCCTTATATAACCTAACCTAACCCAACCCATCATCTCGGCAATAATATTTGTCAACATTCCTGGCGAGTTCTCCTCTACGTCTACGTGGGACATTCATATGCATCAATAACGTAATATAACCTAACCTAACCCAACCTGACATCTCAGCGGTAATATTTGACGACAATCCTGGCGTGTTGGATTCTACGTCTCCGTGGGACCTTTATATACATCAATAACGTAATATAACCTAATCTAACCCAACCTATCGTCTCGGCGGTAATATTTGACAACATTCCTGGCGAGTTGTACTCTACGTCTATGTGGGACCTTCGTATACATCAATAACGTAATGTAACCTAACCTAACCCAACCTATCACCTCGGCGGTAAAATTTGACAACATTTCTTGCCAGTTGGCCTCTACTTGTCCGTGGGACCTTTATATACATCAGTATCCTAATAAAACCTAACCTAACCCAACCTAATCTCTCGTGGTACCATTTAACCGCATTCCTTGCTTGTCGTCCCCTACTTCTCGGTGGGAACACTGTATACGTCTATGACGTAATATAACCTAACCTAACTCAACCTGACATCTCGGCAGTAATATTTGACAACATTCCTGGCGAGTTGTACTCTCCGTCTACGTGGGACCTTCGTATACATCAATAACGTAATGTAACCTAAGCTAACCCAACCTATCACCTCGGGGGTAAAATTTGACAACATTTCTTGCGAGTTGGCCTCTACGTGTCCGTGGGACCTTTATATACATCAGTATCCTAATATAACCTAACCTAACCCAACCTAATCTCTCGTGGTACCATTTAACCGCATTCCTTGCTCGTCGTCCCCTACTTCTCGGTGGGAACACTGTATACGTCTATGACGTAATATAACCTAACCTAACCCAACCTGACATCTCGGCGGTATAGTTTGACAACATTCCTGGCGAGTTGGACTCTACGTCACCGTGGTTCATTTATATACATCAATAACGTAATATAACCTAATCTAACCCAACCTATCATCTCGGCGGTAATATTTGACAACATTCCTGGCAAGTTGTCCTCTACGTCTACTTGGGACCTTCGTATACATCAATAACATAATATAACCTAACCTAACCCAACCTGACATCTCGGCGGTAATATTTGACAACATTCCTGGCGGGTTGGCCTCTACGACTCCGTGGGACCTTTATGTACGTCAATAACGTAATATAACATAATCTAACCCAACCTGACATCTCGGCGGTAAAATCTGACAACATTCCTGGCGAGGTGGCCTCTACGACTCCGTGGGACCTTTATGTACGTCAATAACGTAATATAACCTAATCTAACCCAACCTATCATCTCGGCGGTAATATTTGACAACATTCCTGGCGAGTTGGCCTCTATGCCTCCGTGGGACCTTTATATACATCAATAACGTAATATAACCTAACCTAGCCCAACCTGACATCGCGGCGGTAATATTTGACAACACTCCTGGCGAGTTGGCCTCTATGTCTCCGTGGGACCTTTATATACATCAATAACGTAATATAACCTAATCTAACCCAACCTATCATCTCGGCGGTAATATTTGACAACATTCCTGGCAAGTTGTCCTCTACGTCTACTTGGGACCTTCGTATACATCAATAACGTAATATAACCTAACCTAACCCAACCTGACATCTCGGCGGTAATATTTGACAACATTCCTGGCGGGTTGGCCTCTACGTCACCGTGGTACCTTTATATATATCAATAACGTAATATAACCTAATCTAACCCAACCTATCATCTCGGCGGTAATATTTGACAACATTCCTGGCGAGTTGTCCTCTACGTCTACGTGGGACCTTCGTATACATCAATAACGTAATGTAACCTAACCTAACCCAACCTGACATCTCGGCGGTAATATTTGACAACATTCCTGGCGAGTTGGCCTCTACATCTCCGTGGGACCTTTATATACATCAATAACCTAATATAACCTAACCTAACCCAATCTATCATCTCGGCGATAATATTTGACATCATTGCTGGCGAGTTGTCCTCTACGTCTACGTGGGACCTTCATATACGTCAATAACGTAATGTCACCTAAACTAACCCAACCTAACTTATCGGCGGTAATATTTGACAACATTCCTGGCGACTTGGCCTCTACGTGTCCGTGCGACCTTTATATACATCAGTATCCTAATATAACCTAACCAAACCCAACCCATCATCTCGGCAATAATATTTGTCAACATTCCTGGCGAGTTCTCCTCTACGTCTACGTGGGACATTCATATGCATCAATAACGTAATATAACCTAACCTAAACCAACCTGACATCTCAGCGGTAATATTTGACGACAATCCTGGTGTGTTGGATTCTACGTCTCCGTGAGACCTTTATATACATCAATAACGTAATATAACCTATCCTAACCCAACCTATCATCTTGCCGATTATATTTGACTGCATTCCTGGCGGGTTGTCCTCTACGTCTACGTGGGTCCTTGATATACATCAATAACGTAATATAACCTAACCTAACCCAACCTGACATCTCGGCGGTAGTATTTGACGACATTCCTGGCGAGTTGGATTCTACGTCTCCGTGGGACCTTTATATACATCAATAACGTAATATAACCTAACCTAATCCAACCTGATAACTCAGCGGTAATATTTGACAGCATTCCTGGCGACTTGGCCTCTACGTGTCCGTGGGTCCTTTATATACATCAGTATCCTTATATAACCTAACCTAACCCAACCTAACTTATCGGCGGTAATATTTGACAACATTCCTGGCGACTTGGCCTCTACGTGTCCGTGCGACCTTTATATACATCAGTATCCTAATATAACCTAACCAAACCCAACCCATCATCTCGGCAATAATATTTGTCAACATTCCTGGCGAGTTCTCCTCTACGTCTACGTGGGACATTCATATGCATCAATAACGTAATATAACCTAACCTAACCCAACCTAATCTCTCGTGGTACCATTTAACCGCATTCCTTGCTTGTCGTCCCCTACTTCTCGGTGGGAACACTGTATACGTCTATGACGCAATATAACCTAACCTAACCCAACCTAACTTATCGGCGGTAATATTTGACAACATTCCTGGCGACTTGGCCTCTACGTGTCCGTGGGACCTTTACATACATTAGTATTCTAATATAAACTAACCAAACCCAACCTATTATCTCGGCGATAATATTTGTCAACATTCCTGGGGAGTTCTCCTCTACGTCTGCGTGGGACATTCATATACATCAATAACGTAATATAAACTATCCTAACCCAACCAGACATCTCAGCGGTAATATTTGACGACATTCCTGGCGTGTTGGATTCTACGTCTCCGTGGCACCCTTAATACATCAATAACGTAATATAACCTAAGCTAACCCAACCTGATATCTCGGGGGTAAAATCTGACAACATTCCTGGCGAGCTGCCCTCTACGACTCCGTGGGACCTTTATGTACGTCAATAACGTAATATAACATAATCTAACCCAACCTATCACCTCGGCGGTAATATTTGACAAGATTCCTGGCGAGTTGGATTCTACGTCTCCGTGGCACCTTTATATACATCAATAACGTAATATAACCTAATCTAACCCAACCTGACATCTCGGCGGTAAAATCTGACAACATTCCTGGCGAGGTGGCCTCTACGACTCCGTGGGACCTTTATGTACGTCAATAACGTAATATAACCTAATCTAATCCAACCTAACATCTCGGCGGTAATATTTGACAACATTTCTTGCGAGTTGGCCTCTACGTGTCCGTGGGACCTTTATATACATCAGTATCCTAATATAACCTAACCTAACCCAACCCATCATCTCGGCGATATTATTTGACAGCATTCCTGGCGGGTTGTCCTCTACGTCTACGTGGACCTTCATATATATCAATAACGTAATATAACCTAACCTAACCCAACCTGACATCTCGACGGTAATATTTGACAAGATTCCTGGCGAGTTGGCCTCTATGTTTCCGTGGGACCTTTATATATATCAATAACGTAATATAACCTAACCTAACCCAACCTGACATCTCGGCGGTAGTATTTGACGACATTCCTAGCGAGTTGGATTCTACGTCTCCGTGGGACCTTTATATACATCAATAACGTAATATAACCTAACCTAACCCAACCTGACATCTCGGCGGTAATATTTGACAACATTCTTGGCGAGCTGGCTTCTACGACTTCGTGGGACCTTTATATACATCAATAACGTAATATAACCTAACCTAACCCAATCTGACATCTCGGCAGTAATATTTGACAACATTCCTGGCGAGTTGTACTCTCCGTCTACGTGGGAACTTCGTATACATCAATAACGTAATGTAACCTAAGCTAACCCAACATATCACCTCGGGGGTAAAATTTGACAACATTTCTTGCGAGTTGGCCTCTACGTGTCCGTGGGACCTTTATATACATCAGTATCCTAATATAACCTAACCTAACCCAACCTAATCTCTCGTGGTACCATTTAACCGCATTCCTTGCTCGTCGTCCCCTACTTCTCGGTGGGAACACTGTATACGTCTATGACGTAATATAACCTAACCTAACCCAACCTGACATCTCGGCGGTATAGTTTGACAGCATTCCTGGCGAGCTGCCCTCTACGACTCCGTGGGACCTTTATGTAGGTCAATAACGTAATATAACATAATCTAACCCAACCTATCACCTCGGCGGTAACATTTAACAACATTCCTGGCGAGTTGTACTCTCCGTCTACGTGGGACCTTCGTATACATCAATAACGTAATGTAACCTAAGCTAACCCAACCTATCACCTCGGGGGTAAAATTTGACAACATTTCTTGCGAGTTGGCCTCTACGTGTCCGTGGGACCTTTATATACATCAGTATCCTAATATAACCTAACCTAACCCAACCTAATCTCTCGTGGTACCATTTAACCGCATTCCTTGCTCGTCGTCCCCTACTTCTCGGTGGGAACACTGTATACGTCTATGACGTAATATAACCTAACCTAACCCAACCTGACATCTCGGCGGTATAGTTTGACAACATTCCTGGCGAGTTGGACTCTACGTCACCGTGGTTCATTTATATACATCAATAACGTAATATAACCTAATCTAACCCAACCTATCATCTCGGCGGTAATATTTGACAACATTCCTGGCAAGTTGTCCTCTACGTCTCCGTGGGACCTTTATATACATCAATAACGTAATATAACCTAACCTAGCCCAACCTGACATCTCGACGGTAATATTTGACAACACTCCTGGCGAGTTGGCCTCTATGTCTCCGTGGGACCTTTATATACATCAATAACGTAATATAACCTAATCTAACCCAACCTATCATCTCGGCGGTAATATTTGACAACATTCTTGGCAAGTTGTCCTCTACGTCTACTTGGGACCTTCGTATACATCAATAACGTAATATAACCTAACCTAACCCAACCTGACATCTCGGCGGTAATATTTGACAACATTCCTGGCGGGTTGGCCTCTACGTCCACTAGGGACCTTCATATACATCAATAACGTAATATAACCTAACCTAAGCCAACCTAACTTATCGGCGGAAATATTTGACAACATTCCTGGCGAGTTGGCCTTTACGTCTCCGTGGTACCTTTATATACATCAATAAAGTAATATAACCTAACCTAACCAAACCTAACTTATCGGCGGTAATATTTGACAACATTCCTGGCGACTTGGCCTCTACGTCTCCGTGGGACCTTCGTATACATCAATAACGTAATATAACCTAACCTTACCCAACCTGACATCTCGGCGGTAATATTTGACAACATTCCTGGCGGGTTGGGCTCTACGTCTACTAGGGACCTTCATATATATCAATAACGTAATATAACCTAACCTAACCCAACCTGACATCTCAGCGGTAATATTTGACGACAATCCTGGCGTGTTGGATTCTACGTCTCCGTGAGACCTTTATATACATCAGTATCCTAATATAACCTAACCAAACCCAACCCATCATCTCGGCAATAATATTTGTCAACATTCCTGGCGAGTTCTCCTCTACGTCTACGTGGGACATTCATATGCATCAATAACGTAATATAACCTAACCTAAACCAACCTGACATCTCAGCGGTAATATTTGACGACAATCCTGGTGTGTTGGATTCTACGTCTCCGTGAGACCTTTATATACATCAATAACGTAATATAACCTATCCTAACCCAACCTATCATCTTGCCGATTATATTTGACTGCATTCCTGGCGGGTTGTCCTCTACGTCTACGTGGGTCCTTGATATACATCAATAACGTAATATAACCTAACCTAACCCAACCTGACATCTCGGCGGTAGTATTTGACGACATTCCTGGCGAGTTGGATTCTACGTCTCCGTGGGACCTTTATATACATCAATAACGTAATATAACCTAACCTAATCCAACCTGATAACTCAGCGGTAATATTTGACAGCATTCCTGGCGACTTGGCCTCTACGTGTCCGTGGGTCCTTTATATACATCAGTATCCTTATATAACCTAACCTAACCCAACCTAACTTATCGGCGGTAATATTTGACAACATTCCTGGCGACTTGGCCTCTACGTGTCCGTGCGACCTTTATATACATCAGTATCCTAATATAACCTAACCAAACCCAACCCATCATCTCGGCAATAATATTTGTCAACATTCCTGGCGAGTTCTCCTCTACGTCTACGTGGGACATTCATATGCATCAATAACGTAATATAACCTAACCCAACCCAACCTGACATCTCAGCGGTAATATTTGACGACAATCCTGGCGTGTTGGATTCTACGTCTGCGTGAGACCTTTATATACATCAATAACGTAATATAACCTAACCTATCCCAACCTGACATCTCGGCGGTAATATTTGACAGCATTCCTGGCGTGCTGGCCTCTACGTCTCCGTGGGACCTTCGTATACATCAATAACGTAATATAACCTAACCTTACCCAACCTGACATCTCGGCGGTAATATTTGACAACATTCCTGGCGGGTTGGGCTCTACGTCTACTAGGGACCTTCATATACATCAATAACGTAATATAACCAAACCTAACCCAACCTATCATCTCGGCGGTAAAATCTCACAACATTCCTGGCGAGTTGGACTCTACGTCACCGTGGTACCTTTATATACATCAATAACGTAATATAACCTATCCTAACCCAACCTATCATCTTGCCGATTATATTTGACTGCATTCCTGGCGGGTTGTCCTCTACGTCTACGTGGGACCTTGATATACATCAATAACGTAATATAACCTAACCTAACTCAACCTAATCTCTCGTGGTACCATTTAACCGCATTCCTTGCTTGTCGTCCCCTACTTCTCGGTGGGAACACTGTATACGTCTATGACGCAATATAACCTAACCTAACCCAACCTAACTTATCGGCGGTAATATTTGACAACATTCCTGGCGACTTGGCCTCTACGTGTCCGTGGGACCTTTACATACATTAGTATTCTAATATAAACTAACCAAACCCAACCTATTATCTCGGCGATAATATTTGTCAACATTCCTGGGGAGTTCTCCTCTACGTCTGCGTGGGACATTCATATACATCAATAACGTAATATAAACTATCCTAACCCAACCAGACATCTCAGCGGTAATATTTGACGACATTCCTGGCGTGTTGGATTCTACGTCTCCGTGGCACCCTTAATACATCAATAACGTAATATAACCTAAGCTAACCCAACCTGATATCTCGGGGGTAAAATCTGACAACATTCCTGGCGAGCTGCCCTCTACGACTCCGTGGGACCTTTATGTACGTCAATAACGTAATATAACATAATCTAACCCAACCTATCACCTCGGCGGTAATATTTGACAAGATTCCTGGCGAGTTGGACTCTACGTCTCCGTGGTACCCATATATGCATCAATAACGTAATATAACCTAACCTAACCCAACCTATCATCTCGGTGATAATATTTGAGAACATTCCTGGCGAGTTGTCCTCTACGTCTACGTGGGACATTCATATACATCAATAACGTAATATAACCTAATCTAACCCAACCTGACATCTCGGCGGTAAAATCTGACAACATTCCTGGCGAGGTGGCCTCTACGTCTCCGTGGGACCTTTATATACATCAATAACGTAATATAACCTAACCTAACCCAACCTGACATCTCGGCGGTAATATTTGACAACATTCTTGGCGAGCTGGCTTCTACGACTTCGTGGGACCTTTATATACATCAATAACGTAATATAACCTAACCTAACCCAATCTGACATCTCGGCAGTAATATTTGACAACATTCCTGGCGATTTGTACTCTCCGTCTACGTGGGACCTTCGTATACATCAATAACGTAATGTAACCTAAGCTAACCCAACATATCACCTCGGGGGTAAAATTTGACAACATTTCTTGCGAGTTGGCCTCTACGTGTCCGTGGGACCTTTATATACATCAGTATCCTAATATAACCTAACCTAACCCAACCTAATCTCTCGTGGTACCATTTAACCGCATTCCTTGCTCGTCGTCCCCTACTTCTCGGTGGGAACACTGTATACGTCTATGACGTAATATAACCTAACCTAACCCAACCTGACATCTCGGCGGTATAGTTTGACAGCATTCCTGGCGAGCTGCCCTCTACGACTCCGTGGGACCTTTATGTAGGTCAATAACGTAATATAACATAATCTAACCCAACATATCACCTCGGCGGTAACATTTAACAACATTCCTGGCGAGTTGTACTCTCCGTCTACGTGGGACCTTCGTATACATCAATAACGTAATGTAACCTAAGCTAACCCAACCTATCACCTCGGGGGTAAAATTTGACAACATTTCTTGCGAGTTGGCCTCTACGTGTCCGTGGGACCTTTATATACATCAGTATCCTAATATAACCTAACCTAACCCAACCTAATCTCTCGTGGTACCATTTAACCGCATTCCTTGCTCGTCGTCCCCTACTTCTCGGTGGGAACACTGTATACGTCTATGACGTAATATAACCTAACCTAACCCAACCTGACATCTCGGCGGTATAGTTTGACAACATTCCTGGCGAGTTGGACTCTACGTCACCGTGGTTCATTTATATACATCAATAACGTAATATAACCTAATCTAACCCAACCTATCATCTCGGCGGTAATATTTGACAACATTCTTGGCAAGTTGTCCTCTACGTCTACTTGGGACCTTCGTATACATCAATAACGTAATATAACCTAACCTAACCCAACCTGACATCTCGGCGGTAATATTTGACAACATTCCTGGCGGGTTGGCCTCTACGTCTACTAGGGACCTTCATATACATCAATAACGTAATATAACCAAACCTAACCCAACCTATCATCTCGGCGGTAAAATCTGACAACATTCCTGGCGAGTTGGACTCTACGCCTCCGTGGTACCTTTATATATATCAATAACGTAATATAACCTAATCTAACCCAACCTATCATCTCGGCGGTAATATTTGACAACATTCCTGGCGAGTTGTCCTCTACGACTACGTGGGACCTTCGTATACATCAATAACGTAATGTAACCTAACCTAACCCAACCTGACATCTCGGCGGTAATATTTGACAACATTCCTGGCGAGTTGGCCTCTACATCTCCGTGGGACCTTTATATACATCAATAACCTAATATAACCTAACCTAACCCAATCTATCATCTCGGCGATAATATTTGACATCATTCCTGGCGAGTTGTCCTCTACGTCTACGTGGGACCTTCATATACGTCAATAACGTAATGTCACCTAACCTAACCCAACCTATCATCTCGGCGATAATGTTTGACAAACATTCCTGGCGGGTTGTTCTCTACGTCTACTAAGGACCTTCATATACATCAATAGCGTAATAAAACCTAACGTAACCCAACCTATCATCTCGGCGATAATATTTGAGAACATTCCTGGCGAGTTGTCCTCTACGTCTGCGTGGGACATTCATATACATCAATAACGTATTACAACCTAACCTAAGCCAACCTGACATCTCGGCGGTAATATTTGACAACATTCCTGGCGAGCTGGCTTCTACGACTTCGTGGGACCTTTATGTACATCAATAACGTAGTGTAACCTAACCTAACCCAGTCTACCATCTCGGCGGTAATATTTGACAACATTCCTGGCGAGTTGGACACTACGTCTCCGTGTGACCTTTATACACATCAATAACGTAATATAACCTAACCCATCCCAACCTAACCTCTCGGCTGTAAAATTTGACAACAATCCTGGCGAGTTGGACTCTACCTCTACGTGGGACCTTCATATACATGAATAAGGCAATATAACCAACCTAACCCAACCTGACATCTCGGAGGTAATATTTGGCAACATTCCTGGCGAGTTGGCCTCTACGTCACCGTGGTACCTTTATATACATCAATAACGTAATATAACCTAATCTAACCCAACCAATCATCTCGGCGGTAATATTTGACAACATTCCTGGCAAGTTGTCCTCTACGTCTACGTGGGACCTTCGTATCCATCAATAACGTAATATAACCTAACCTAACCCAACCTGACATCTCGGCGGTAATATTTGGCATCATTCCTGGCGAGCTGGCTTCTACGACTTCGTGGGACCTTTATGTACATCAATAACGTAATGTAACCTAACCTAACCCAACCTATCATCTTGGCGATAATGTTTGACAAACATTCCTGGCGGGTTGTCCTCTACGTCTACTAAGGACCTTCATATACATCAATAGCGTAATATAACCTAACCTAACCCAACCTGACATCTCGGCGGTAAAATCTGACAACATTCCTGACGACTTGGCCTCTACGTGTCCGTGGGACCTTTATATACATCAGTATCCTAATATAACCTAACCACACCCAACCTATCATCTCGGCGATAATATTTGTCAACATTCCTGGCGAGTTCTCCTCTACGTCTGCGTGGGACATTCATATACATCAATAACGTAATATAAACTATCCTAACCCGACCTATCATCTCGGCGATAATATTTGACAGCATTCCTGGGGAGTTCTCCTCTACGTCTGCGTGGGACATTCATATACATCAATAACGTATTATAACCTAACCTAACCCAACCTGACATCTCGGCGGTAATATTTGACAACATTCCTGGCGAGCTGGCTTCTACGACTTCGTGGGACCTTTATGTACATCAATAACGTAATGTAACCTAACCTAACCCAACCTATCATCTTGGCGATAATGTTTGACAAACATCCCTGGCAAGATGTCCTCTACGTCTACTTGGGACCTTCGTATACATCAATAACGTAATACAACCTAACCTAACCCAACCTGACATCTCGGCGGTAATATTTGACAACATTCCTGGCGGGTTGGCCTCTACGTCTACTAGGGACCTTCATATACATCAATAACGTAATATAACCTAACCTAATCCAACCTAACCTTTCGGCGCTATTATTTGACAACATTCCTGGCTTGTTGGCCTCTACGTCTCCGTAGGACTTTTATATACATCAATAGCGTAATATAACCTAACCTAACCCAACCTAAGATCTCGGCATTAATATTAGACAACATTCCTGGCGGGTTGTCCTCTACGTCTACGTGGGACCTTGATATACATCAATAACGTAATATAACCTAACCTAACCCAACCTGACATCTCGGCGCTAGTATTTGACGACATTCCTAGCGAGTTGGATTCTACGTCTCCGTGGGACCTTTATTTACATCAATAACGTAATATAACCTAACCTAACCCAACCTGACATCTCGGCGGTAATATTTGACAACATTCCTGGCGAACTGGCTTCTACGACTTCGTGGGACCTTTATGTACATCAATAACGTAGTGTAACCTAACCTAACCCAGTCTACCATCTCGGCGGTAATATTTGACAACATTCCTGGCGAGTTGGACACTACGTCTCCGTGAGACCTGTATACACATAAATAACGTAATATAACCTAACCCATCCCAACCTAACTTCTCGGCGGTAAAATTTGACAACAATCCTGGCGAGTTGGACTCTACGTCTACGTGGGACCTTCATATACATGAATAAGGCAATATAACCAACCTAACCCAACCTGACATCTCGGCGGTAATATTTGACAACATTCCTGGCGAGTTGGCCTCTACGTCACCGTGGTACCTTTATATACATCAATAACGTAATATAACCTAATCTAACCCAACCAATCATCTCGGCGGTAATATTTGACAACATTCCTGGCAAATTGTCCTCTACGTCTACGTGGGACCTTCGTATACATCAATAACGTAATATAACCTAACCTAACCCAACCTGACATCTCGGCGGTAATATTTGACAACATTCCTGGCGAGCTGGCTTCTACGTGTCCGTGGGACCTTTATATACATCGGTATCCTAATATAACCTATCCTAACCCAACCTAACCTCTCGTGGTACCATTTAACCGCATTCCTTGCTTGTCGGCCCCTACTTCTCGGTGGGAACACTGTATACGTCTATGACGTAATATAACCTAACCTAACCCAACCTGACATCTCGGCGGTATAATTTGACAACATTCCTGGCGAGTTGGACTCTACGTCACCGTGGTTCCTGTATATACATCAATAACGTAATATAACCTAACCTAAGCCAACCTATCATCTCGGCGATAATATTTGACAGCATTCCTGGGGAGTTCTCCTCTACGTCTCCGTGGGACCTTTATTTACATCAATAACGTAATATAACCTAACCTAACCCAACCTGACATCTCGGCGGTATTATTTGGCAACATTCCTGGCGAGCTGGCTTCTCCGACTTCGTGGGACCTTTATGTACATCAATAACGTAGTGTAACCTAACCTAACCCAGTCTACCATCTCGGCGGTAATATTTGACAACATTCCTGGCCAGTTGGACACTACGTCTCCGTGTGACCTTTATACACATCAATAACGTAATATAACCTAACCCATCCCAACCTAACCTCTCGGCGGTAAAATTTGACAACAATCCTGGCGAGTTGGACTCTACGTCTACGCGGGACCTTCATATACATGAATAAGGCAATATAACCAACCTAACCCAACCTGACATCTCGGCGGTAATATTTGACAACATTCCTGGCGATTTGGCCTCTGCGTCACCGTGGTACCTTTATATACATCAATAACGTAATATAACCTAATCTAACCCAACCTATCATCTCGGCGATAATATTTGTCAACATTCCTGGGGAGTTTTCCTCTACGTCTGCGTGGGACCTTCATATACATGAATAAGGCAACATAACCTAACGTAACCCAACCTGACATGTCGGCGGTAATATTTGACAACATTCCTGGCGAGTTGGCCTCTGTGTCTCCGTGAGACCTTTATATACATCAATAACGTAATATAACCTAACCTAAACCAACCTAACTTATCGGCGGTAATATTTGACAACAGTCCTGGCGACTTGGCCTCTACGTGTCCGTGGCACCTTTATATACATTAGTATCCTAATATAACCTAACCAAACCCAACCTATCATATCGGCGATAATATTTGTCAACATTCCTGGCGAGTTCTCCTCTACGTCTGCGTGGGACATTCATATACATCAATAACGTAATATAACCTAACCTAACCCAACCTGACATCTCGGCGGTAGTATTTGATGACATTCCTAGCGAGGTGGATTCTACGTCTCCGTGGGACCTTTATATACATCAATAACGTAATATAACCTAACCTAACCCAACCTATCATTTCGGCGGTAATATTTGACAACATTCCTGTCGAGCTGGCGTCTACGACTTCGTGGGACCTTTATGTACATCAATAACGTAGTGTAACCTAACCTAAGCCAACCTGACATATCGGCGGTAATATTTGACAGCATTCCTGGCGTGCTGGCCTCTACGGCTCCGTGGGATCTTTATGTACGTCAATAACGTAATATAACCTAACCTAACACAACCTAACTTATCGGCGGTAATATTTGACAACATTCCTGTCGACTTGGCCTCTACGTGTCCGTGGGACCTTTATATACATCAGTATCCCAATATAACCTAACCAAACCCAACCTATCATCTCGGCGATAATATTTGTCAACATTCCTGGGGAGTTCTCCTCTACGTCTGCGTGGGACATTCATATACATCAATAACGTAATATAACCTAACCTAACCCAACCTGACATCTCGGCGGTAGTATTTGACGACATTCCTGGCGAGTTGGATTCTACGTCTCCGTGGGAACTTTATATACATCAATAACGTAATATAACCTAACCTAACCCAACCTGACATCTCGGCGGTAATATTTGACAACATTCCTGGCGAGCTGGCCTCTACGACTTCGTGGGACCTTTATGTACGTCAATAACGTAATATAACATAATCTAACCCAACCTATCACCTCGGCGGTAATATTTGACAACATTCCTGGCGAGTTGGCCTCTGCGTCTCCGTGGGACCTTTATATACATCAATAACGTAATGTAACCTAACCTAACCCAACCTATCACCTCGGTCGTAAAATTTGACAACATTCCTTGCGAGTTGGCCTCTACGTGTCCGTGGGACCTTTATATACATCAGTATCCTAATATAACCTAACCTAACCCAACCTAATCTCTCGTGGTACCATTTAACCGCATTCCTTGCTTGTCGGCCCCTACTTCTCGGTGGGAACACTGTATACGTCTATGACGTAATATAACCTAACCCAACCCAACCTGACATCTCGGCGGTATAATTTGACAACATTCCTTCCGCGTTGGACTCTACGTCACCGTGGTTCCTTTATATACATCAATAACGTAATATAACCTAACCTAACCCAACCTATCATCTTGCCGATTATATTTGACAGCATTCCTGGCGGGTTGTCCTCTACGTCTACGTGGACCTTCATATACATCAATAACGTAATATAACCTAACCTAACCCAACCTGACATCTCGGCGGTAATATTTGACGACATTCCTGGCGAGTTGGACTCTACATCTCCGTGGGACCTTTATATACATCAATAACGTAATATAACCTAACCTAACCCAACCTGACATCTCGGCGGTAATATTTGACAACATTCCTGGTGACTTGGTCTCTACGTGTCCGTGCGACCTTTATATACATCAGGATCCTAATATAACCTAGCCAAAACCAACCCATCATCTCGGCGATAATATTTGTCAACATTCCTGGCGAGTTCTCCTCTACGTCTGCGTGGGACATTCATATACATCAATAACGTAATATAACCTAACCTAACCCGACCTGACATCTCGGGGGTAATATTTGACGACATTCCTGGCGAGTTGGATTCTACGTCTCCGTGGGACCTTTATATACATCAATAACGTAATATAACCTAACATAACGCAACCTGACATATCGGCGGTAATATTTGACAACATTCCTGGCGAGTTGTCATCTACGTCTACGTGGGACCTTGGTATACATCAATAACGTAATATAACCTAACCTAACCCAACCTGACATCTCGGCGGTAATATTTGACAACATTCCTGGCGAGCTGGCTTCTACGTGTCCGTGGGACCTTTATATACATCGGTATCCTAATATAACCTATCCTAACCCAACCTAACCTCTCGTGGTACCATTTAACCGCATTCCTTGCTTGTCGGCCCCTACTTCTCGGTGGGAACACTGTATACGTCTATGACGTAATATAACCTAACCTAACCCAACCTGACATCTCGGCGGTATAATTTGACAACATTCCTGGCGAGTTGGACTCTACGTCACCGTGGTTCCTGTGTATACATCAATAACGTAATATAACCTAACCTAAGCCAACCTATCATCTCGGCGATAATATTTGACAGCATTCCTGGGGAGTTCTCCTCTACGTCTGCGTGGGACATTCATATACATCAATAACGTATTACAACCTAACCTAAGCCAACCTGACATCTCGGCGGTAATATTTGACAACATTCCTGGCGAGCTGGCTTCTACGACTTCGTGGGACCTTTATGTACATCAATAACGTAGTGTAACCTAACCTAACCCAACCTATCATCTTGGCGATAATGTTTGACAAACATCCCTGGCAAGATGTCCTCTACGTCTACTTGGGACCTTCGTATACATCAATAACGTAATACAACCTAACCTAACCCAACCTGACATCTCGGCGGTAATATTTGACAACATTCCTGGCGGGTTGGCCTCTACGTCTACTAGGGACCTTCATATACATCAATAACGTAATATAACCTAACCTAATCCAACCTAACCTTTCGGCGCTATTATTTGACAACATTCCTGGCTTGTTGGCCTCTACGTCTCCGTAGGACTTTTATATACATCAATAGCGTAATATAACCTAACCTAACCCAACCTAAGATCTCGGCATTAATATTAGACAACATTCCTGGCGGGTTGTCCTCTACGTCTACGTGGGACCTTGATATACATCAATAACGTAATATAACCTAACCTAACCCAACCTGACATCTCGGCGCTAGTATTTGACGACATTCCTAGCGAGTTGGATTCTACGTCTCCGTGGGACCTTTATTTACATCAATAACGTAATATAACCTAACCTAACCCAACCTGACATCTCGGCGGTAATATTTGACAACATTCCTGGCGAACTGGCTTCTACGACTTCGTGGGACCTTTATGTACATCAATAACGTAGTGTAACCTAACCTAACCCAGTCTACCATCTCGGCGGTAATATTTGACAACATTCCTGGCGAGCTGGCTTCTACGACTTCGTGGGACCTTTATGTACATCAATAACGTAATGTAACCTAACCTAACCCAACCTATCATCTTGGCGATAATGTTTGACAAACATTCCTGGCGGGTTGTCCTCTACGTCTACTAAGGACCTTCATATACATCAATAGCGTAATATAACCTAACCTAACCCAACCTGACATCTCGGCGGTAAAATCTGACAACATTCCTGGCGACTTGGCCTCTACGTGTCCGTGGGACCTTTATATACATCAGTATCCTAATATAACCTAACCACACCCAACCTATCATCTCGGCGATAATATTTGTCAACATTCCTGGCGAGTTCTCCTCTACGTCTGCGTGGGACATTCATATACATCAATAACGTAATATAAACTATCCTAACCCGACCTATCATCTCGGCGATAATATTTGACAGCATTCCTGGGGAGTTCTCCTCTACGTCTGCGTGGGACATTCATATACATCAATAACGTATTATAACCTAACCTAACCCAACCTGACATCTCGGCGGTAATATTTGACAACATTCCTGGCGAGCTGGCTTCTACGACTTCGTGGGACCTTTATGTACATCAATAACGTAATGTAACCTAACCTAACCCAACCTATCATCTTGGCGATAATGTTTGACAAACATCCCTGGCAAGATGTCCTCTACGTCTACTTGGGACCTTCGTATACATCAATAACGTAATACAACCTAACCTAACCCAACCTGACATCTCGGCGGTAATATTTGACAACATTCCTGGCGGGTTGGCCTCTACGTCTACTAGGGACCTTCATATACATCAATAACGTAATATAACCTAACCTAATCCAACCTAACCTTTCGGCGCTATTATTTGACAACATTCCTGGCTTGTTGGCCTCTACGTCTCCGTAGGACTTTTATATACATCAATAGCGTAATATAACCTAACCTAACCCAACCTAAGATCTCGGCATTAATATTAGACAACATTCCTGGCGGGTTGTCCTCTACGTCTACGTGGGACCTTGATATACATCAATAACGTAATATAACCTAACCTAACCCAACCTGACATCTCGGCGCTAGTATTTGACGACATTCCTAGCGAGTTGGATTCTACGTCTCCGTGGGACCTTTATTTACATCAATAACGTAATATAACCTAACCTAACCCAACCTGACATCTCGGCGGTAATATTTGACAACATTCCTGGCGAACTGGCTTCTACGACTTCGTGGGACCTTTATGTACATCAATAACGTAGTGTAACCTAACCTAACCCAGTCTACCATCTCGGCGGTAATATTTGACAACATTCCTGGCAAATTGTCCTCTACGTCTACGTGGGACCTTCGTATACATCAATAACGTAATATAACCTAACCTAACCCAACCTGACATCTCGGCGGTAATATTTGACAACATTCCTGGCGAGCTGGCTTCTACATGTCCGTGGGACCTTTATATACATCGGTATCCTAATATAACCTATCCTAACCCAACCTAACCTCTCGTGGTACCATTTAACCGCATTCCTTGCTTGTCGGCCCCTACTTCTCGGTGGGAACACTGTATACGTCTATGACGTAATATAACCTAACCTAACCCAACCTGACATCTCGGCGGTATAATTTGACAACATTCCTGGCGAGTTGGACTCTACGTCACCGTGGTTCCTGTATATACATCAATAACGTAATATAACCTAACCTAAGCCAACCTATCATCTCGGCGATAATATTTGACAGCATTCCTGGGGAGTTCTCCTCTACGTCTCCGTGGGACCTTTATTTACATCAATAACGTAATATAACCTAACCTAACCCAACCTGACATCTCGGCGGTATTATTTGGCAACATTCCTGGCGAGCTGGCTTCTCCGACTTCGTGGGACCTTTATGTACATCAATAACGTAGTGTAACCTAACCTAACCCAGTCTACCATCTCGGCGGTAATATTTGACAACATTCCTGGCCAGTTGGACACTACGTCTCCGTGTGACCTTTATACACATCAATAACGTAATATAACCTAACCCATCCCAACCTAACCTCTCGGCGGTAAAATTTGACAACAATCCTGGCGAGTTGGACTCTACGTCTACGCGGGACCTTCATATACATGAATAAGGCAATATAACCAACCTAACCCAACCTGACATCTCGGCGGTAATATTTGACAACATTCCTGGCGATTTGGCCTCTGCGTCACCGTGGTACCTTTATATACATCAATAACGTAATATAACCTAATCTAACCCAACCTATCATCTCGGCGATAATATTTGTCAACATTCCTGGGGAGTTTTCCTCTACGTCTGCGTGGGACCTTCATATACATGAATAAGGCAACATAACCTAACGTAACCCAACCTGACATGTCGGCGGTAATATTTGACAACATTCCTGGCGAGTTGGCCTCTGTGTCTCCGTGAGACCTTTATATACATCAATAACGTAATATAACCTAACCTAACCCAACCTGACATCTCGGCGGTAATATTTGACAACATTCCTGGCGAGCTGGCCTCTACGACTTCGTGGGACCTTTATGTACGTCAATAACGTAATATAACATAATCTAACCCAACCTATCACCTCGGCGGTAATATTTGACAACATTCCTGGCGAGTTGGCCTCTGCGTCTCCGTGGGACCTTTATATACATCAATAACGTAATGTAACCTAACCTAACCCAACCTATCACCTCGGTCGTAAAATTTGACAACATTCCTTGCGAGTTGGCCTCTACGTGTCCGTGGGACCTTTATATACATCAGTATCCTAATATAACCTAACCTAACCCAACCTAATCTCTCGTGGTACCATTTAACCGCATTCCTTGCTTGTCGGCCCCTACTTCTCGGTGGGAACACTGTATACGTCTATGACGTAATATAACCTAACCCAACCCAACCTGACATCTCGGCGGTATAATTTGACAACATTCCTTCCGCGTTGGACTCTACGTCACCGTGGTTCCTTTATATACATCAATAACGTAATATAACCTAACCTAACCCAACCTATCATCTTGCCGATTATATTTGACAGCATTCCTGGCGGGTTGTCCTCTACGTCTACGTGGACCTTCATATACATCAATAACGTAATATAACCTAACCTAACCCAACCTGACATCTCGGCGGTAATATTTGACGACATTCCTGGCGAGTTGGACTCTACATCTCCGTGGGACCTTTATATACATCAATAACGTAATATAACCTAACCTAACCCAACCTGACATCTCGGCGGTAATATTTGACAACATTCCTGGTGACTTGGTCTCTACGTGTCCGTGCGACCTTTATATACATCAGGATCCTAATATAACCTAGCCAAAACCAACCCATCATCTCGGCGATAATATTTGTCAACATTCCTGGCGAGTTCTCCTCTACGTCTGCGTGGGACATTCATATACATCAATAACGTAATATAACCTAACCTAACCCGACCTGACATCTCGGGGGTAATATTTGACGACATTCCTGGCGAGTTGGATTCTACGTCTCCGTGGGACCTTTATATACATCAATAACGTAATATAACCTAACATAACGCAACCTGACATATCGGCGGTAATATTTGACAACATTCCTGGCGAGTTGTCATCTACGTCTACGTGGGACCTTGGTATACATCAATAACGTAATATAACCTAACCTAACCCAACCTGACATCTCGGCGGTAATATTTGACAACATTCCTGGCGAGCTGGCTTCTACGTGTCCGTGGGACCTTTATATACATCGGTATCCTAATATAACCTATCCTAACCCAACCTAACCTCTCGTGGTACCATTTAACCGCATTCCTTGCTTGTCGGCCCCTACTTCTCGGTGGGAACACTGTATACGTCTATGACGTAATATAACCTAACCTAACCCAACCTGACATCTCGGCGGTATAATTTGACAACATTCCTGGCGAGTTGGACTCTACGTCACCGTGGTTCCTGTGTATACATCAATAACGTAATATAACCTAACCTAAGCCAACCTATCATCTCGGCGATAATATTTGACAGCATTCCTGGGGAGTTCTCCTCTACGTCTGCGTGGGACATTCATATACATCAATAACGTATTACAACCTAACCTAAGCCAACCTGACATCTCGGCGGTAATATTTGACAACATTCCTGGCGAGCTGGCTTCTACGACTTCGTGGGACCTTTATGTACATCAATAACGTAGTGTAACCTAACCTAACCCAACCTATCATCTTGGCGATAATGTTTGACAAACATCCCTGGCAAGATGTCCTCTACGTCTACTTGGGACCTTCGTATACATCAATAACGTAATACAACCTAACCTAACCCAACCTGACATCTCGGCGGTAATATTTGACAACATTCCTGGCGGGTTGGCCTCTACGTCTACTAGGGACCTTCATATACATCAATAACGTAATATAACCTAACCTAATCCAACCTAACCTTTCGGCGCTATTATTTGACAACATTCCTGGCTTGTTGGCCTCTACGTCTCCGTAGGACTTTTATATACATCAATAGCGTAATATAACCTAACCTAACCCAACCTAAGATCTCGGCATTAATATTAGACAACATTCCTGGCGGGTTGTCCTCTACGTCTACGTGGGACCTTGATATACATCAATAACGTAATATAACCTAACCTAACCCAACCTGACATCTCGGCGCTAGTATTTGACGACATTCCTAGCGAGTTGGATTCTACGTCTCCGTGGGACCTTTATTTACATCAATAACGTAATATAACCTAACCTAACCCAACCTGACATCTCGGCGGTAATATTTGACAACATTCCTGGCGAACTGGCTTCTACGACTTCGTGGGACCTTTATGTACATCAATAACGTAGTGTAACCTAACCTAACCCAGTCTACCATCTCGGCGGTAATATTTGACAACATTCCTGGCGAGCTGGCTTCTACGACTTCGTGGGACCTTTATGTACATCAATAACGTAATGTAACCTAACCTAACCCAACCTATCATCTTGGCGATAATGTTTGACAAACATTCCTGGCGGGTTGTCCTCTACGTCTACTAAGGACCTTCATATACATCAATAGCGTAATATAACCTAACCTAACCCAACCTGACATCTCGGCGGTAAAATCTGACAACATTCCTGGCGACTTGGCCTCTACGTGTCCGTGGGACCTTTATATACATCAGTATCCTAATATAACCTAACCACACCCAACCTATCATCTCGGCGATAATATTTGTCAACATTCCTGGCGAGTTCTCCTCTACGTCTGCGTGGGACATTCATATACATCAATAACGTAATATAAACTATCCTAACCCGACCTATCATCTCGGCGATAATATTTGACAGCATTCCTGGGGAGTTCTCCTCTACGTCTGCGTGGGACATTCATATACATCAATAACGTATTATAACCTAACCTAACCCAACCTGACATCTCGGCGGTAATATTTGACAACATTCCTGGCGAGCTGGCTTCTACGACTTCGTGGGACCTTTATGTACATCAATAACGTAATGTAACCTAACCTAACCCAACCTATCATCTTGGCGATAATGTTTGACAAACATCCCTGGCAAGATGTCCTCTACGTCTACTTGGGACCTTCGTATACATCAATAACGTAATACAACCTAACCTAACCCAACCTGACATCTCGGCGGTAATATTTGACAACATTCCTGGCGGGTTGGCCTCTACGTCTACTAGGGACCTTCATATACATCAATAACGTAATATAACCTAACCTAATCCAACCTAACCTTTCGGCGCTATTATTTGACAACATTGCTGGCTTGTTGGCCTCTACGTCTCCGTAGGACTTTTATATACATCAATAGCGTAATATAACCTAACCTAACCCAACCTAAGATCTCGGCATTAATATTAGACAACATTCCTGGCGGGTTGTCCTCTACGTCTACGTGGGACCTTGATATACATCAATAACGTAATATAACCTAACCTAACCCAACCTGACATCTCGGCGCTAGTATTTGACGACATTCCTAGCGAGTTGGATTCTACGTCTCCGTGGGACCTTTATTTACATCAATAACGTAATATAACCTAACCTAACCCAACCTGACATCTCGGCGGTATTATTTGGCAACATTCCTGGCGAGCTGGCTTCTCCGACTTCGTGGGACCTTTATGTACATCAATAACGTAGTGTAACCTAACCTAACCCAGTCTACCATCTCGGCGGTAATATTTGACAACATTCCTGGCCAGTTGGACACTACGTCTCCGTGTGACCTTTATACACATCAATAACGTAATATAACCTAACCCATCCCAACCTAACCTCTCGGCGGTAAAATTTGACAACAATCCTGGCGAGTTGGACTCTACGTCTACGCGGGACCTTCATATACATGAATAAGGCAATATAACCAACCTAACCCAACCTGACATCTCGGCGGTAATATTTGACAACATTCCTGGCGATTTGGCCTCTGCGTCACCGTGGTACCTTTATATACATCAATAACGTAATATAACCTAATCTAACCCAACCTATCATCTCGGCGATAATATTTGTCAACATTCCTGGGGAGTTTTCCTCTACGTCTGCGTGGGACCTTCATATACATGAATAAGGCAACATAACCTAACGTAACCCAACCTGACATGTCGGCGGTAATATTTGACAACATTCCTGGCGAGTTGGCCTCTGTGTCTCCGTGAGACCTTTATATACATCAATAACGTAATATAACCTAACCTAAACCAACCTAACTTATCGGCGGTAATATTTGACAACAGTCCTGGCGACTTGGCCTCTACGTGTCCGTGGCACCTTTATATACATTAGTATCCTAATATAACCTAACCAAACCCAACCTATCATATCGGCGATAATATTTGTCAACATTCCTGGCGAGTTCTCCTCTACGTCTGCGTGGGACATTCATATACATCAATAACGTAATATAACCTAACCTAACCCAACCTGACATCTCGGCGGTAGTATTTGATGACATTCCTAGCGAGTTGGATTCTACGTCTCCGTGGGATATTTATATACATCAATAACGTAATATAACCTAACCTAAACCAACCTATCATTTCGGCGGTAATATTTGACAACATTCCTGACGAGCTGGCGTCTACGACTTCGTGGGACCTTTATGTACATCAATAACGTAGTGTAACCTAACCTAAGCCAACCTGACATATCGGCGGTAATATTTGACAGCATTCCTGGCGTGCTGGCCTCTACGGCTCCGTGGGATCTTTATGTACGTCAATAACGTAATATAACCTAACCTAACCCAACCTGACATCTCGGCGGTAGTATTTGACGACATTCCTGGCGAGTTGGATTCTACGTCTCCGTGGGAACTTTATATACATCAATAACGTAATATAACCTAACCTAACCCAACCTGACATCTCGGCGGTAATATTTGACAACATTCCTGGCGAGCTGGCCTCTACGAATTCGTGGGACCTTTATGTACGTCAATAACGTAATATAACATAATCTAACCCAACCTATCACCTCGGCGGTAATATTTGACAACATTCCTGGCGAGTTGGCCTCTGCGTCTCCGTGGGACCTTTATATACATCAATAACGTAATGTAACCTAACCTAACCCAACCTATCACCTCGGTCGTAAAATTTGACAACATTCCTTGCGAGTTGGCCTCTACGTGTCCGTGGGACCTTTATATACATCAGT
>CAXAJV010000487.1:1924600-2070600 GCA_963969225.1 Xylocopa violacea
TTATGTTACGTTATTGATGTATATAAATGTCCCACGGAGACGTAGAGGCCAACTCGCCAGGAATGTTGTCAAATATTACCGCCGAGATGTTAGGTTGGGTTAGGTTAGGTTGTATTACGTTATTGATGTATATAAAGGTCCCACGGAGACGTAGAGGCCAACAAGCCAGGAATGTGGTCAAATATTACCGCCATGATGTTAGATTTGGTTAGGTTATGTTATATTACGTTATTGATGTATATAAAGATGTCACGGAGACGTAGAGTCCAACTCGCCAGGAATGTTGTCAAATATTACCGCCGAGATGATAGGTTGGGTTAGGTTAGGTTATATTTCGTTATTGATGTATATGAAGGTCCCACGGAGACGTAGAGGCCAACTCGTCAGGTATGTTGTCAAATATTACCCCGGAGATGTTAGGTTGGATTAGGTTAGGTTATATTACGTTATTGATGTATATGAAGGTCAAACGGAGACGTAGACGCCAACTCGCCAGGAATGTTGTCAAATATTACCGCCGAGACGTTAGGTTGGGTTAGGTTAGGTTATATTACGTTATTGAAGTATGTAAAGGTCCCACGGAGGCGTAGAGGCCAACAAGCCAGGAATGTGGTCAAATATTACCGCCGAGATGTTAGATTGGGTTAGGCTAGCTTATATTATGTTATTGATGGATATAAAGGTCCCACGGAGACGTAGAGGCCAACTCGCCAGGAATGTTGTCAAATATTACCGCCGAGATGATAGGTTGGGTTAGGTTAGGTTATATTAAGTTATTGATGTATATAAATGTCCCACGGAGACGTAGAGGCCAACTCGCCAGGAATGTTGTCAAATATTACCGCCGAGATGATATGTTGGGTTAGGTGAGGTTATATTACGTTATTGATGTATATGAAGGACAAACGAAGACGTAGAGGCCAACTCGCCAGGTATGTTGTCGAATATTACCGCCGAGATGTTAGGTTGGGTTAGGTTATGTTATATTACGTTATTGATGTATATAAAGATGTCACGGAGACGTAGAGTCCAACTCGCCAGGAATGTTGTCAAATATTACCGCCGAGATGATAGGTTGGGTTAGGTTAGGTTACATTACGTTATTGATGTATATGAAGGTCAAACGGAGACGTAGACGCCAACTCGCCAGGAATGTTGTCAAATATTACCGCCGAGATGTTAGGTTGGTTTAGGTTAGGGTATATTACGTTATTGATGTATATAAAGGTCCCACGGACACTTAGAGGCCAACTCGCCAGGAATGTTGTCAAATATTACCGCCGAGATGATAGGTTGGGTTAGGTTACGTTATATTACGTTATTGATGTATATGAAGGTCAAGCGGAGACGTAGAGGCCAACTCGCCAGGAATGATGTCAAATATTTCCGCCGAGATGTTATGTTGTGTTAGGTTAGGTTATATTACGTTATTGATGTATATAAAGGTCCCACGGAGACGGAGAAGCCAACTCGCCAGGAATGTTGTCAAATATTACCGCCGAGATGTTAGGTTGGGTTAGGTTAGGTTATATTACGTTATTGAAGTATGTAAAGGTCCCACGGAGACGTAGAGGCCAACAAGCCAGGAATGTGGTCAAATATTACCGCCGAGATGTTAGATTGGGTTAGGCTAGCTTATATTATGTTATTGATGGATATAAAGGTCCCACGGAGACGTAGAGGCCAACTCGCCAGGAATGTTGTCAAATATTACCGCCGAGATGATATGTTGGGTTAGGTTAGGTTATATTTCGTTATTGATGTATATGAAGGTCCCACGGAGACGTAGAGGCCAACTCGCCAGGTATGTTTTTAAATATTTCCCCGGAGATGTTAGGTTGGATTAGGTTAGGTTATATTACGTTATTGATGTATATGAAGGTCAAACGGAGACGTAGACGCCAACTCGCCAGGAATGTTGTCAAATATTACCGCCGAGATGTTAGGTTGGGTTAGGTTACGTTATATTACGTTATTGATGTATATGAAGGTCAAACGGAGACCTAGAGGCCAACTCGCCAGGAATGTTGTCAAATATTACCGCTGAGATGTTAGGTTGTGTTAGGTTAGGTTTTATTACGTTATTGATGTATATGAAGGTCGCACGAAAGACGTTGAGGCCAACAAGCCAGAAATGGGGTCAAATATTACCGCCGAGACGATAGGTTGGATTAGGTTAGGTTATATTTCGTTATTGATGTATATGAAGGTCCCACGGAGACGTAGAGGCCAACTCGCCAGGAATGTTGTCAAATATTACCGCCGAGATGTTAGGTTGGGTTAGGCTAGCTTATGTTATGTTATTGATGGATATAAAGGTCCCACGGAGACGTAGAGGGTAACTCGCCAGGAATGTTGTCAAATATTACCGCCGAGATGATAGGTTGGGTTATATTAGGTTATTGATGTATATAAATGTCCCACGGAGACGTAGAAGCCAACTCGCCAGGAATGTTGTCAAATATTACCGCCGAGATGATATGTTGGATTAGGTGAGGTTATATTACGTTATTGATGTATATGAAGGACAACCGTAGACGTAGAGGCCAACTCGCCAGGTATGATGTCGAATATTACCGCCGAGATGTTAGGTTGGGTTAGGTTAGGTTGTATTACGTTATTGATGTATATAAAGGTCCCACGGAGACGTAGAGGCCAACAAGCCAGGAATGTGGTCAAATATTACCGCCGAGATGTTAGATTGGGTTAGGCTAGCTTATATTATGTTATTGATGGATATAAAGGTCCCACGGAGACGTAGAGGCCAACTCGCCAGGAATGTTGTCAAATATTACCGCCGAGATGATATGTTGGGTTAGGTTAGGTTATATTTCGTTATTGATGTATATGAAGGTCCCACGGAGACGTAGAGGCCAACTCGCCAGGTATGTTTTCAAATATTTCCCCGGAGATGTTAGGTTGGATTAGGTTAGGTTATATTACGTTATTGATGTATATGAAGGTCAAACGGAGACGTAGACGCCAACTCGCCAGGAATGTTGTCAAATATTACCGCCGAGATGTTAGGTTGGGTTAGGTTACGTTATATTACGTTATTGATGTATATGAAGGTCAAACGGAGACCTAGAGGCCAACTCGCCAGGAATGTTGTCAAATATTACCGCTTAGATGTTAGGTTGTGTTAGGTTAGGTTTTATTACGTTATTGATGTATATGAAGGTCCCACGGAGACGTAGAGGCCAACAAGCCAGAAATGGGGTCAAATATTACCGCCGAGACGATAGGTTGGATTAGGTTAGGTTATATTTCGTTATTGATGTATATGAAGGTCCCACGGAGACGTAGAGGCCAACTCGCCAGGAATGTTGTCAAATATTACCGCCGAGATGTTAGGTTGGGTTAGGTTATGTTATATTACGTTATTGATGTATATAAAGATGTCACGGAGACGTAGAGTCCAACTCGCCAGGAATGTTGTCAAATATTACCGCCGAGATGATAGGTTGGGTTAGGTTAGGTTATATTACGTTATTGATGTATATGAAGGTCAAACGGAGACGTAGACGCCAACTCGCCAGGAATGTTGTCAAATATTACCGCCGAGATGTTAGGTTGGTTTAGGTTAGGGTATATTACGTTATTGATGTATATAAAGGTCCCACGGACACTTAGAGGCCAACTCGCCAGGAATGTTGTCAAATATTACCGCCGAGATGATAGGTTGGGTTAGGTTACGTTATATTACGTTATTGATGTATATGAAGGTCAAACGGAGACGTAGAGGCCAACTCGCGAGGAATGTTGTCAAATATTACCCCGGAGATGTTAGGTTGTGTTAGGTTAGGTTACATTACGTTATTGATGTATATGAAGGTCAAACGGAGACGTAGAGGCCAACTCGCCAGGAATGTTGTCAAATATTACCGCCGAGATGTTAGGTTGGGTTAGGTTAGGTTGTATTACGTTATTGATGTATATAAAGGTCCCACGGAGACGTAGAGGCCAACAAGCCAGGAATGTGGTCAAATATTACCGCCGAGTTGATAGGTTGGGTTAGGCTAGCTTATGTTATGTTATTGATGGATATAAAGGTCCCACGGAGACGTAGAGGGTAACTCGCCAGGAATGTTGTCAAATATTACCGCCGAATCGATAGGTTGGGTTATATTAGGTTATTGATGTATATAAATGTCCTACGGAGACGTAGAAGCCAACTCGCCAGGAATGTTGTCAAATATTACCGCCGAGATGATATGTTGGATTAGGTGAGGTTATATTACGTTATTGATGTATATGAAGGACAACCGTAGACGTAGAGGCCAACTCGCCAGGTATGATGTCGAATATTACCGCCGAGATGTTAGGTTGGGTTAGGTTAGGTTGTATTACGTTATTGATGTATATAAAGGTCCCACGGAGACGTAGAGGCCAACTCGCCAGGAATGTTGTCATATATTACCGCGGAGATGATAGGATGGGTTAGGTTAGGTTATATTTCGTTATTGATGTATATGAAGGTCCCACGGAGACGTAGAGGCCAACTCGCCAGGAATGTTGTCAAATATTACCGCCGAGATGTTAGGTAGGGTTAGGTTAGTTTATATTACGTTATTGACGTACGTAAAGGTCCCACGGAGACGTAGAGGCCAACAAGCCAGGAATGTGGTCAAATATTACCGCCGAGATGTTAGATTGGGTTAGGCTAGCTTATGTTATGTTATTGATGGATATAAAGGTCCCACGGAGACGTAGAGGGTAACTCGCCAGGAATGTTGTCAAATATTACCGCCGAGATGATAGGTTGGGTTATATTAGGTTATTGATGTATATAAATGTCCCACGGAGACGTAGAAGCCAACTCGCCAGGAATGTTGTCAAATATTACCGCCGAGATGATATGTTGGATTAGGTGAGGTTATATTACGTTATTGATGTATATGAAGGACAACCGTAGACGTAGAGGCCAACTCGCCAGGTATGATGTCGAATATTACCGCCGAGATGTTAGGTTGGGTTAGGTTAGGTTGTATTACGTTATTGATGTATATAAAGGTCCCACGGAGACGTAGAGTCCAACTCGCCAGGAATGTTGTCATATATTACCGCGGATATGATAGGTTGCGTTAGGTTACGTTATATTACGTTATTGATGTATATGAAGGACAAACGGAGACGTAGAGGCCAACTCGCAAGGAATGTTGTCAAATATTACCCCGGAGATGTTAGGTTGGGTTAGGTTAGGTTACATTACGTTATTGATGTATATGAAGGTCAAACGGAGACGTAGAGGCCAACTCGCCAGGAATGTTGTCAAATATTACCGCCGAGATGTTAGGTTGGGTTAGGTTAGGTTGTATTACGTTATTGATGTATATAAAGGTCCCACGGAGACGTAGAGGCCAACTCGCCAGGAATGTTGTCAAATATTACCGCCGAGATGATAGGTTGGGATAGGTTACGTTATATTACGTTATTGATGTATATGAAGGTCAAACGGAGACGTAGATGCCAACTCGCCAGGAATGTTGTCAAATATTACCGCCGAGATGTTAGGTTGGGTTAGGTTAGGTTATATTTCGTTATTGATGTATATGAAGGTCCCACGGAGACGTAGAGGCCAACTCGCCAGGTATGTTGTCAAATATTACCCCGGAGATGTTAGGTTGGATTAGGTTAGGTTATATTACGTTATTGATGTATATGAAGGTCAAACGGAGACGTAGACGCCAACTCGCCAGGAATGTTGTCAAATATTACCGCCGAGATGTTAGGTTGGGTTAGGTTAGGTTATATTACGTTATTGATGTATATAAAGGTCCCACGGAGACGTAGAGGCCAACTCGCCAGGAATGTTGTCAAATATTACCGCCGAGATGATAGGTTGGGTTAGGTTACGTTATATTACGTTATTGATGTATATGAAGGTTAAACGGAGACCTAGAGGCCAACTCGCCAGGAATGTTGTCAAATATTACCGCTGAGACGTTAGGTTGTGTTAGGTTAGGTTTTATTACCTTATTGATGTATATAAAGGTCCCACGGAGACGTAGAGGCTAACAAGCCAGAAATGGGGTCAAATATTAACGCCGAGACGATAGGTTGGGTTAGGTTAGATTATATTTCGTTATTGATGTATATGAAGGCCCCACGGAGACGTAGAGGCCAACTCGCCAGGAATGTTGTCAAATATTACCGCCGAGATGTTAGGTTGGGTTAGGTTAGTTTATATTACGTTATTGAAGTACGTAAAGGTCCCACGGAGACGTAGAGGCCAACAAGCCAGGAATGTGGTCAAATATTACCGCCGAGATGTTAGATTGGGTTAGGCTAGCTTATGTTATGTTATTGATGGATATAAAGGTCCCACGGAGACGTAGAGGGTAACTCGCCAGGAATGTTGTCAAATATTACCGCCGAGATGATAGGTTGGGTTATATTAGGTTATTGATGTATATAAATGTCCCACGGAGACGTAGAAGCCAACTCGCCAGGAATGTTGTCAAATATTACCGCCGAGATGATATGTTGGATTAGGTGAGGTTATATTACGTTATTGATGTATATGAAGGACAACCGTAGACGTAGAGGCCAACTCGCCAGGTATGATGTCGAATATTACCGCCGAGATGTTAGGTTGGGTTAGGTTAGGTTGTATTACGTTATTGATGTATATAAAGGTCCCACGGAGACGGAGAAGCCAACTCGCCAGGAATGTTGTCAAATATTACCGCCGAGATGTTAGGTTGTGTTAGGTTAGGTTATATTACGTTATTGATGTATATAAAGGTCCCATGGAGACGGAGAAGTCAACTCGCCAGGAATGTTTTCAAATATTACCGCCGAGATGTTAGGTTGGGTTAGGTTAGGTTATATTACGTTATTGAAGTATGTAAAGGTCCCACGGAGACGTAGAGGACAACAAGCCAGGAATGTGGTCAAATATTACCGCCGAGATGTTAGATTGGTTTAGGCTAGCTTATATTATGTTATTGATGGATATAAAGGTCCCACGGGGACGTAGAGGCCAACTCGCCAGGAATGTTGTCAAATATTACCGCCGAGATGATAGGTTGGGTTAGGTTATGTTATATTACGTTATTGATGTATATAAATGTCCCACGGAGACGTAGAGTCAAACTCGCCAGGAATGTGGTCAAATATTACCGCCGAGATGTTAGATTGGGTTAGGCTAGCTTATGTTATGTTATTGATGGATATAAAGGTCCCACGGAGACGTAGAGGCCAACTCGCCAGGAATGTTGTCAAATATTACCGCCGAGATGATAGGTTGGGTTAGGTTATGTTATATTACGTTATTGATGTATATAAATGTCCCACGGAGACGTAGAGGCCAACTCGCCAGGAATGTTGTCAAATATTACCGCCGAGATGTTAGGTTGGGTTAGGTTAGGTTGTATTACGTTATTGATGTATATAAAGGTCCCACGGAGGCGTAGAGGCCAACTCGCCAGGAATGTGGTCAAATATTACCGCCATGATGTTAGATTGGGTTAGGTTATGTTATATTACGTTATTGATGTATATAAAGATGTCACGGAGACGTAGAGTCCAACTCGCCAGGAATGTTGTCAAATATTACCGCCGAGATGTTAGATTGGGTTAGGCTAGCTTATATTATGTTATTTATGGATATAAAGGTCCCATGGAGACGGAGAAGCCAACTCGCCAGGAATGTTGTCAAATATTACCGCCGAGATGTTAGGTTGTGTTAGGTTAGGTTATATTACGTTATTGATGTATATAAAGGTCCCATGGAGACAGAGAAGCCAACTCGCCAGGAATGTTGTCAAATATTACCGCCGAGAAGTTAGGTTGGGTTAGGTTAGGTTATATTACGTTATTGCAGTATGTAAAGGTCCCACGGAGACGTAGAGGACAACAAGCCAGGAATGTGGTCAAATATTACCGCCGAGATGTTAGATTGGTTTAGGCTAGCTTATATTATGTTATTGATGGATATAAAGGTCCCGCGGGGACGTAGAGGCCAACTCGCCAGGAATGTTGTCAAATATTACCGCCGAGATGATAGGTTGGGTTAGGTTATGTTATATTACGTTATTGATGTATATAAATGTCCCACGGAGACGTAGAGGCCAACTCGCCAGGAATGTGGTCAAATATTACCGCCGAGATGTTAGATTGGGTTAGGCTAGCTTATGTTATGTTATTGATGGATATAAAGGTCCCACGGAGACGTAGAGGCCAACTCGCCAGGAATGTTGTCAAATATTACCGCCGAGATGATAGGTTGGGTTAGGTTATGTTATATTACGTTATTGATGTATATAAATGTCCGACGGAGACGTAGAGGCCAACTCGCCAGGAATGTTGTCAAATATTACCGCCGAGATGTTAGGTTGGGTTAGGTTAGGTTGTATTACGTTATTGATGTATATAAAGGTCCCACGGAGACGTAGAGGCCAACAAGCCAGGAATGTGGTCAAATATTACCGCCATGATGTTAGATTGGGTTAGGTTATGTTATATTACGTTATTGATGTATATAAAGATGTCACGGAGACGTAGAGTCCAACTCGCCAGGAATGTTGTCAAGGTTATGTTATATTACGTTATTGATGTATATAAAGATGTCACGGAGACGTAGAGTCCAACTCGCCAGGAATGTTGTCAAATATTACCGCCGAGATGATAGGTTGGGTTAGGTTAGGTTATATTTCGTTATTGATGTATATGAAGCTCCCACGGAGACGTAGAGGCCAACTGGCCAGGTATGTTGTCAAATATTACCCCGGAGATGTTAGGTTGGTTTAGGTTAGGGTATATTACGTTATTGATGTATATAAAGGTCCCACGGAGGCTTAGAGGCCAACTCGCCAGGAATGTTGTCAAATATTACCGCCGAGATGATAGGTTGGGTTAGGTTACGTTATATTACGTTATTGATATATATGAAGGTCAAACGGAGACGTAGAGGCCAACTCGCCAGGAATGATGTCAAATATTTCCGCCGAGATGTTATGTTGTGTTAGGTTAGGTTATATTACGTTATTGATGTATATAAAGGTCCCACGGAGACGGAGAAGCCAACTCGCCAGGAATGTTCTCAAATATTACCGCCGAGATGATAGGTTGGGTTAGGTTATGTTATGTTACGTTATTGATGTATATAAATGTCCCACGGAGACGTAGAGGCCAACTCGCCAGGAATGTTGTCAAATATTACCGCCGAGATGTTAGGTTGGGTTAGGTTAGGTTGTATTACGTTATTGATGCATATAAAGGTCCCACGGAGACTTAGAGGCCAACTCGCCAGGAATGTTGTCAAATATTTCCGCCGAGATGATAGGTTGGGATAGGTTACGTTATATTACGTTATTGATGTATATGAAGGTCAAACGGAGACGTAGATGCCAACTCGCCAGGAATGTTGTCAAATATTACCGCCGAGATGTTAGGTTGGGTTAGGTTAGGTTATATTTCGTTATTGATGTATATGAAGGTCCCACGGAGACGTAGAGGCCAACTCGCCAGGTATGTTGTCAAATATTACCCCGGAGATGTTAGGTTGGATTAGGTTAGGTTATATTACGTTATTGATGTATATGAAGGTCAAACGGAGACGTAGACGCCAACTCGCCAGGAATGTTGTCAAATATTACCGCCGAGATGTTAGGTTGGGTTAGGTTAGGTTATATTACGTTATTGATGTATATAAAGGTCCCACGGAGACGTAGAGGCCAACTCGCCAGGAATGTTGTCAAATATTACCGCCGAGATGATAGGTTGGGTTAGGTTACGTTATATTACGTTATTGATGTATATGAAGGTCAAACGGAGACCTAGAGGCCAACTCGCCAGGAATGTTGTCAAATATTACCGCTGAGATGTTAGGTTGTGTTAGGTTAGGTTTTATTACGTTATTGATGTATATGAAGGTCAAACGGAGACGTAGAGGCCAACTCGCGAGGAATGTTGTCAAATATTACCCCGGAGATGTTAGGTTGGGTTAGGTTAGGTTATATTTCGTTATTGATGTATATGAAGGTCTCACGGAGACGTAGAGGCCAACTCGCCAGGAATGTTGTCAAATATTACCGCCGAGATGTTAGGTAGGGTTAGGTTAGTTTATATTACGTTATTGACGTACGTAAAGGTCCCACGGAGACGTAGAGGCCAACAAGCCAGGAATGTGGTCAAATATTACCGCCGAGATGTTAGATTGGGTTAGGCTAGCTTATGTTATGTTATTGATGGATATAAAGGTCCCACGGAGACGTAGAGGGTAACTCGCCAGGAATGTTGTCAAATATTACCGCCGAGATGATAGGTTGGGTTATATTAGGTTATTGATGTATATAAATGTCCCACGGAGACGTAGAAGCCAACTCGCCAGGAATGTTGTCAAATATTACCGCCGAGATGATATGTTGGATTAGGTGAGGTTATATTACGTTATTGATGTATATGAAGGACAACCGTAGACGTAGAGGCCAACTCGCCAGGTATGATGTCGAATATTACCGCCGAGATGTTAGGTTGGGTTAGGTTAGGTTGTATTACGTTATTGATGTATATAAAGGTCCCACGGAGACGTAGAGTCCAACTCGCCAGGAATGTTGTCATATATTACCGCGGAGATGATAGGTTGGGTTAGGTTACGTTATATTACGTTATTGATGTATATGAAGGTCAAACGGAGACGTAGAGGCCAACTCGCCAGGAATGTTGTCAAATATTACCGCCGAGATGTTAGGTTGGGTTAGGTTAGGTTGTATTACGTTATTGATGTATATAAAGGTCCCACGGAGACGTAGAGGCCAACTCGCCAGGAATGTTGTCAAATATTACCGCCGAGATGATAGGTTGGGATAGGTTACGTTATATTACGTTATTGATGTATATGAAGGTCAAACGGAGACGTAGATGCCAACTCGCCAGGAATGTTGTCAAATATTACCGCCGAGATGTTAGGTTGGGTTAGGTTAGGTTATATTTCGTTATTGATGTATATGAAGGTCCCACGGAGACGTAGAGGCCAACTCGCCAGGTATGTTGTCAAATATTACCCCGGAGATGTTAGGTTGGATTAGGTTAGGTTATATTACGTTATTGATGTATATGAAGGTCAAACGGAGACGTAGACGCCAACTCGCCAGGAATGTTGTAAAATATTACCGCCGAGATGTTAGGTTGGGTTAGGTTAGGTTATATTACGTTATTGATGTATATAAATGTCCCACGGAGACGTAGAAGCCAACACGCCAGGAATGTTGTCAAATATTTCCGCCGAGATGATAGGTTGGGTTAGGTTACGTTATATTACGTTATTGATGTATATGAAGGTCAAACGGAGACGTAGAGGCCAACTCGCCAGGAATGATGTCAAATATTTCCGCCGAGATGTTATGTTGTGTTAGGTTAGGTTATATTACGTTATTGATGTATATAAAGGTCCCACGGAGACGGAGAAGCCAACTCGCCAGGAATGTTGTCAAATATTACCCCGGAGATGTTAGGTTGGATTAGGTTAGGTTATATTACGTTATTGATGTATATGAAGGTCAAACGGAGACCTAGAGGCCAACTCGCCAGGAATGTTGTCAAATATTACCGCTGAGACGTTAGGTTGTGTTAGGTTAGGTTTTATTACCTTATTGATGTATATAAAGGTCCCACGGAGACGTAGAGGCTAACAAGCCAGAAATGGGGTCAAATATTAACGCCGAGACGATAGGTTGGGTTAGGTTAGATTATATTTCGTTATTGATGTATATGAAGGCCCCACGGAGACGTAGAGGCCAACTCGCCAGGAATGTTGTCAAATATTACCGCCGAGATGTTAGGTTGGGTTAGGTTAGTTTATATTACGTTATTGAAGTACGTAAAGGTCCCACGGAGACGTAGAGGCCAACAAGCCAGGAATGTGGTCAAATATTACCGCCGAGATGTTAGATTGGGTTAGGCTAGCTTATGTTATGTTATTGATGGATATAAAGGTCCCACGGAGACGTAGAGGGTAACTCGCCAGGAATGTTGTCAAATATTACCGCCGAGATGATAGGTTGGGTTATATTAGGTTATTGATGTATATAAATGTCCCACGGAGACGTAGAAGCCAACTCGCCAGGAATGTTGTCAAATATTACCGCCGAGATGATATGTTGGATTAGGTGAGGTTATATTACGTTATTGATGTATATGAAGGACAACCGTAGACGTAGAGGCCAACTCGCCAGGTATGATGTCGAATATTACCGCCGAGATGTTAGGTTGGGTTAGGTTAGGTTGTATTACGTTATTGATGTATATAAAGGTCCCACGGAGACGGAGAAGCCAACTCGCCAGGAATGTTGTCAAATATTACCGCCGAGATGTTAGGTTGTGTTAGGTTAGGTTATATTACGTTATTGATGTATATAAAGGTCCCATGGAGACGGAGAAGTCAACTCGCCAGGAATGTTTTCAAATATTACCGCCGAGATGTTAGGTTGGGTTAGGTTAGGTTATATTACGTTATTGAAGTATGTAAAGGTCCCACGGAGACGTAGAGGACAACAAGCCAGGAATGTGGTCAAATATTACCGCCGAGATGTTAGATTGGTTTAGGCTAGCTTATATTATGTTATTGATGGATATAAAGGTCCCACGGGGACGTAGAGGCCAACTCGCCAGGAATGTTGTCAAATATTACCGCCGAGATGATAGGTTGGGTTAGGTTATGTTATATTACGTTATTGATGTATATAAATGTCCCACGGAGACGTAGAGTCAAACTCGCCAGGAATGTGGTCAAATATTACCGCCGAGATGTTAGATTGGGTTAGGCTAGCTTATGTTATGTTATTGATGGATATAAAGGTCCCACGGAGACGTAGAGGCCAACTCGCCAGGAATGTTGTCAAATATTACCGCCGAGATGATAGGTTGGGTTAGGTTATGTTATATTACGTTATTGATGTATATAAATGTCCCACGGAGACGTAGAGGCCAACTCGCCAGGAATGTTGTCAAATATTACCGCCGAGATGTTAGGTTGGGTTAGGTTAGGTTGTATTACGTTATTGATGTATATAAAGGTCCCACGGAGGCGTAGAGGCCAACTCGCCAGGAATGTGGTCAAATATTACCGCCATGATGTTAGATTGGGTTAGGTTATGTTATATTACGTTATTGATGTATATAAAGATGTCACGGAGACGTAGAGTCCAACTCGCCAGGAATGTTGTCAAATATTACCGCCGAGATGTTAGATTGGGTTAGGCTAGCTTATATTATGTTATTTATGGATATAAAGGTCCCATGGAGACGGAGAAGCCAACTCGCCAGGAATGTTGTCAAATATTACCGCCGAGATGTTAGGTTGTGTTAGGTTAGGTTATATTACGTTATTGATGTATATAAAGGTCCCATGGAGACAGAGAAGCCAACTCGCCAGGAATGTTGTCAAATATTACCGCCGAGAAGTTAGGTTGGGTTAGGTTAGGTTATATTACGTTATTGCAGTATGTAAAGGTCCCACGGAGACGTAGAGGACAACAAGCCAGGAATGTGGTCAAATATTACCGCCGAGATGTTAGATTGGTTTAGGCTAGCTTATATTATGTTATTGATGGATATAAAGGTCCCGCGGGGACGTAGAGGCCAACTCGCCAGGAATGTTGTCAAATATTACCGCCGAGATGATAGGTTGGGTTAGGTTATGTTATATTACGTTATTGATGTATATAAATGTCCCACGGAGACGTAGAGGCCAACTCGCCAGGAATGTGGTCAAATATTACCGCCGAGATGTTAGATTGGGTTAGGCTAGCTTATGTTATGTTATTGATGGATATAAAGGTCCCACGGAGACGTAGAGGCCAACTCGCCAGGAATGTTGTCAAATATTACCGCCGAGATGATAGGTTGGGTTAGGTTATGTTATATTACGTTATTGATGTATATAAATGTCCGACGGAGACGTAGAGGCCAACTCGCCAGGAATGTTGTCAAATATTACCGCCGAGATGTTAGGTTGGGTTAGGTTAGGTTGTATTACGTTATTGATGTATATAAAGGTCCCACGGAGACGTAGAGGCCAACAAGCCAGGAATGTGGTCAAATATTACCGCCATGATGTTAGATTGGGTTAGGTTATGTTATATTACGTTATTGATGTATATAAAGATGTCACGGAGACGTAGAGTCCAACTCGCCAGGAATGTTGTCAAGGTTATGTTATATTACGTTATTGATGTATATAAAGATGTCACGGAGACGTAGAGTCCAACTCGCCAGGAATGTTGTCAAATATTACCGCCGAGATGATAGGTTGGGTTAGGTTAGGTTATATTTCGTTATTGATGTATATGAAGCTCCCACGGAGACGTAGAGGCCAACTGGCCAGGTATGTTGTCAAATATTACCCCGGAGATGTTAGGTTGGTTTAGGTTAGGGTATATTACGTTATTGATGTATATAAAGGTCCCACGGAGGCTTAGAGGCCAACTCGCCAGGAATGTTGTCAAATATTACCGCCGAGATGATAGGTTGGGTTAGGTTACGTTATATTACGTTATTGATATATATGAAGGTCAAACGGAGACGTAGAGGCCAACTCGCCAGGAATGATGTCAAATATTTCCGCCGAGATGTTATGTTGTGTTAGGTTAGGTTATATTACGTTATTGATGTATATAAAGGTCCCACGGAGACGGAGAAGCCAACTCGCCAGGAATGTTCTCAAATATTACCGCCGAGATGATAGGTTGGGTTAGGTTATGTTATGTTACGTTATTGATGTATATAAATGTCCCACGGAGACGTAGAGGCCAACTCGCCAGGAATGTTGTCAAATATTACCGCCGAGATGTTAGGTTGGGTTAGGTTAGGTTGTATTACGTTATTGATGCATATAAAGGTCCCACGGAGACTTAGAGGCCAACTCGCCAGGAATGTTGTCAAATATTTCCGCCGAGATGATAGGTTGGGATAGGTTACGTTATATTACGTTATTGATGTATATGAAGGTCAAACGGAGACGTAGATGCCAACTCGCCAGGAATGTTGTCAAATATTACCGCCGAGATGTTAGGTTGGGTTAGGTTAGGTTATATTTCGTTATTGATGTATATGAAGGTCCCACGGAGACGTAGAGGCCAACTCGCCAGGTATGTTGTCAAATATTACCCCGGAGATGTTAGGTTGGATTAGGTTAGGTTATATTACGTTATTGATGTATATGAAGGTCAAACGGAGACGTAGACGCCAACTCGCCAGGAATGTTGTCAAATATTACCGCCGAGATGTTAGGTTGGGTTAGGTTAGGTTATATTACGTTATTGATGTATATAAAGGTCCCACGGAGACGTAGAGGCCAACTCGCCAGGAATGTTGTCAAATATTACCGCCGAGATGATAGGTTGGGTTAGGTTACGTTATATTACGTTATTGATGTATATGAAGGTCAAACGGAGACCTAGAGGCCAACTCGCCAGGAATGTTGTCAAATATTACCGCTGAGATGTTAGGTTGTGTTAGGTTAGGTTTTATTACGTTATTGATGTATATGAAGGTCAAACGGAGACGTAGAGGCCAACTCGCGAGGAATGTTGTCAAATATTACCCCGGAGATGTTAGGTTGGGTTAGGTTAGGTTATATTTCGTTATTGATGTATATGAAGGTCTCACGGAGACGTAGAGGCCAACTCGCCAGGAATGTTGTCAAATATTACCGCCGAGATGTTAGGTAGGGTTAGGTTAGTTTATATTACGTTATTGACGTACGTAAAGGTCCCACGGAGACGTAGAGGCCAACAAGCCAGGAATGTGGTCAAATATTACCGCCGAGATGTTAGATTGGGTTAGGCTAGCTTATGTTATGTTATTGATGGATATAAAGGTCCCACGGAGACGTAGAGGGTAACTCGCCAGGAATGTTGTCAAATATTACCGCCGAGATGATAGGTTGGGTTATATTAGGTTATTGATGTATATAAATGTCCCACGGAGACGTAGAAGCCAACTCGCCAGGAATGTTGTCAAATATTACCGCCGAGATGATATGTTGGATTAGGTGAGGTTATATTACGTTATTGATGTATATGAAGGACAACCGTAGACGTAGAGGCCAACTCGCCAGGTATGATGTCGAATATTACCGCCGAGATGTTAGGTTGGGTTAGGTTAGGTTGTATTACGTTATTGATGTATATAAAGGTCCCACGGAGACGTAGAGTCCAACTCGCCAGGAATGTTGTCATATATTACCGCGGAGATGATAGGTTGGGTTAGGTTACGTTATATTACGTTATTGATGTATATGAAGGTCAAACGGAGACGTAGAGGCCAACTCGCCAGGAATGTTGTCAAATATTACCGCCGAGATGTTAGGTTGGGTTAGGTTAGGTTGTATTACGTTATTGATGTATATAAAGGTCCCACGGAGACGTAGAGGCCAACTCGCCAGGAATGTTGTCAAATATTACCGCCGAGATGATAGGTTGGGATAGGTTACGTTATATTACGTTATTGATGTATATGAAGGTCAAACGGAGACGTAGATGCCAACTCGCCAGGAATGTTGTCAAATATTACCGCCGAGATGTTAGGTTGGGTTAGGTTAGGTTATATTTCGTTATTGATGTATATGAAGGTCCCACGGAGACGTAGAGGCCAACTCGCCAGGTATGTTGTCAAATATTACCCCGGAGATGTTAGGTTGGATTAGGTTAGGTTATATTACGTTATTGATGTATATGAAGGTCAAACGGAGACGTAGACGCCAACTCGCCAGGAATGTTGTAAAATATTACCGCCGAGATGTTAGGTTGGGTTAGGTTAGGTTATATTACGTTATTGATGTATATAAATGTCCCACGGAGACGTAGAAGCCAACACGCCAGGAATGTTGTCAAATATTTCCGCCGAGATGATAGGTTGGGTTAGGTTACGTTATATTACGTTATTGATGTATATGAAGGTCAAACGGAGACGTAGAGGCCAACTCGCCAGGAATGATGTCAAATATTTCCGCCGAGATGTTATGTTGTGTTAGGTTAGGTTATATTACGTTATTGATGTATATAAAGGTCCCACGGAGACGGAGAAGCCAACTCGCCAGGAATGTTGTCAAATATTACCGCCGAGATGTTAGGTTGTGTTAGGTTAGGTTATATTACGTTATTGATGTATATAAAGGTCCCATGGAGACGGAGAAGTCAACTCGCCAGGAATGTTTTCAAATATTACCGCCGAGATGTTAGGTTGGGTTAGGTTAGGTTATATTACGTTATTGAAGTATGTAAAGGTCCCACGGAGACGTAGAGGACAACAAGCCAGGAATGTGGTCAAATATTACCGCCGAGATGTTAGATTGGTTTAGGCTAGCTTATATTATGTTATTGATGGATATAAAGGTCCCACGGGGACGTAGAGGCCAACTCGCCAGGAATGTTGTCAAATATTACCGCCGAGATGATAGGTTGGGTTAGGTTATGTTATATTACGTTATTGATGTATATAAATGTCCCACGGAGACGTAGAGTCCAACTCGCCAGGAATGTGGTCAAATATTACCGCCGAGATGTTAGATTGGGTTAGGCTAGCTTATGTTATGTTATTGATGGATATAAAGGTCCCACGGAGACGTAGAGGCCAACTCGCCAGGAATGTTGTCAAATATTACCGCCGAGATGATAGGTTGGGTTAGGTTATGTTATATTACGTTATTGATGTATATAAATGTCCCACGGAGACGTAGAGGCCAACTCGCCAGGAATGTTGTCAAATATTACCGCCGAGATGTTAGGTTGGGTTAGGTTAGGTTGTATTACGTTATTGATGTATATAAAGGTCCCACGGAGACGTAGAGGCCAACTCGCCAGGAATGTGGTCAAATATTACCGCCATGATGTTAGATTGGGTTAGGTTATGTTATATTACGTTATTGATGTATATAAAGATGTCACGGAGACGTAGAGTCCAACTCGCCAGGAATGTTGTCAAATATTACCGCCGAGATGCTAGATTGGGTTAGGCTAGCTTATATTATGTTATTGATGGATATAAAGGTCCCACGGAGACGTAGAGGCCAACTCGCCAGGAATGTTGTCAAATATTACCGCCGAGATGATAGGTTGGGTTAGGTTAGGTTATATTACGTTATTGATGTATATAAATGTCCCACGGAGACGTAGAGGCCAACTCGCCAGGAATGTTGTCAAATATTACCGCCGAGATGATATGTTGGGTTAGGTGAGGTTATATTACGTTATTGATGTATAAGAAGGTCAAACGGAGACGTAGAGTCCAACTCGCCAGGTATGTTGTCAAATATTACCCCGGAGATGTTAGGTTGGGTTAGGTTAGGTTACATTACGTTATTGATGTATATGAAGGTCAAACGGAGACGTAGAGTCCAACTCGCCAGGAATGATGTCAAATATTACCGCCGAGATGTTAGGTTGTGTTAGGTTAGGTTATAATATGTTATTGATGTATATAAAGGTCCCATGGAGACGGAGAAGCCAACTCGCCAGGAATGCTGTCAAATATTACCGCCGAGCAGTTAGGTTGGGTTAGGTTAGGTTACATTACGTTATTGATGTATATGAAGGTCAAACGGAGACGTAGAGGCCAACTCGCCAGGAATGTTGTCAAATATTACCGCCGACATGTTAGGTTGGTTTAGGTTAGTTTATATTACGTTATTGAAGTACGTAAAGGTCCCACGGAGACGTAGAGGCCAACAAGCCAGGAATGTGGTCAAATATTACCGCCGAGATGTTAGATTGGGTTAGGCTAGCTTATGTTATGTTATTGATGGATATAAAGGTCCCACGGAGACGTAGAGTGTAACTCGCCAGGAATGTTGTCAAATATTACCGCCGAGATGATAGGTTGGGTTATATTAGGTTATTGATGTATATAAATGTCCCACGGAGACGTAGAAGCCAACACGCCAGGAATGTTGTCAAATATTTCCGCCGAGATGATAGGTTGGGTTAGGTTACGTTATATTACGTTATTGATGTATATGAAGGTCAAACGGAGACGTAGAGGCCAACTCGCCAGGAATGATGTCAAATATTTCCGCCGAGATGTTATGTTGTGTTAGGTTAGGTTATATTACGTTATTGATGTATATAAAGGTCCCACGGAGACGGAGAAGCCAACTCGCCAGGAATGTTGTCAAATATTACCGCCGAGATGTTAGGTTGTGTTAGGTTAGGTTATATTACGTTATTGATGTATATAAAGGTCCCATGGAGACGGAGAAGTCAACTCGCCAGGAATGTTTTCAAATATTACCGCCGAGATGTTAGGTTGGGTTAGGTTAGGTTATATTACGTTATTGAAGTATGTAAAGGTCCCACGGAGACGTAGAGGACAACAAGCCAGGAATGTGGTCAAATATTACCGCCGAGATGTTAGATTGGTTTAGGCTAGCTTATATTATGTTATTGATGGATATAAAGGTCCCACGGGGACGTAGAGGCCAACTCGCCAGGAATGTTGTCAAATATTACCGCCGAGATGATAGGTTGGGTTAGGTTATGTTATATTACGTTATTGATGTATATAAATGTCCCACGGAGACGTAGAGTCCAACTCGCCAGGAATGTGGTCAAATATTACCGCCGAGATGTTAGATTGGGTTAGGCTAGCTTATGTTATGTTATTGATGGATATAAAGGTCCCACGGAGACGTAGAGGCCAACTCGCCAGGAATGTTGTCAAATATTACCGCCGAGATGATAGGTTGGGTTAGGTTATGTTATATTACGTTATTGATGTATATAAATGTCCCACGGAGACGTAGAGGCCAACTCGCCAGGAATGTTGTCAAATATTACCGCCGAGATGTTAGGTTGGGTTAGGTTAGGTTGTATTACGTTATTGATGTATATAAAGGTCCCACGGAGACGTAGAGGCCAACTCGCCAGGAATGTGGTCAAATATTACCGCCATGATGTTAGATTGGGTTAGGTTATGTTATATTACGTTATTGATGTATATAAAGATGTCACGGAGACGTAGAGTCCAACTCGCCAGGAATGTTGTCAAATATTACCGCCGAGATGTTAGATTGGGTTAGGCTAGCTTATATTATGTTATTGATGGATATAAAGGTCCCACGGAGACGTAGAGGCCAACTCGCCAGGAATGTTGTCAAATATTACCGCCGAGATGATAGGTTGGGTTAGGTTAGGTTATATTACGTTATTGATGTATATAAATGTCCCACGGAGACGTAGAGGCCAACTCGCCAGGAATGTTGTCAAATATTACCGCCGAGATGATATGTTGGGTTAGGTGAGGTTATATTACGTTATTGATGTATAAGAAGGTCAAACGGAGACGTAGAGTCCAACTCGCCAGGTATGTTGTCAAATATTACCCCGGAGATGTTAGGTTGGGTTAGGTTAGGTTACATTACGTTATTGATGTATATGAAGGTCAAACGGAGACGTAGAGTCCAACTCGCCAGGAATGATGTCAAATATTACCGCCGAGATGTTAGGTTGTGTTAGGTTAGGTTATAATATGTTATTGATGTATATAAAGGTCCCATGGAGACGGAGAAGCCAACTCGCCAGGAATGTTGTCAAATATTACCGCCGAGATGTTAGGTTGTGTTAGGTTAGGTTATATTACGTTATTGATGTATATAAAGGTCCCATGGAGACGGAGAAGCCAACTCGCCAGGAATGTTGTCAAATATTACCGCCGAGAAGTTAGGTTGGGTTAGGTTAGGTTATATTACGTTATTGAAGTATGTAAAGGTCCCACGGAGACGTAGAGGACAACAAGCCAGGAATGTGGTCAAATATTACCGCCGAGATGATAGGTTGGGTTAGGTTAGGTTGTATTACGTTATTGATGTATATAAAGGTCCCACGGAGACGTAGAGTCCAACTCGCCAGGAATGTTGTCATATATTACCGCGGAGATGATAGGTTGGGTTAGGTTACGTTATATTACGTTATTGATGTATATGAAGGTCAAACGGAGACGTAGAGGCCAACTCGCGAGGAATGTTGTCAAATATTACCCCGGAGATGTTAGGTTGCGTTAGGTTAGGTTACATTACGTTATTGATGTATATGAAGGTCAAACGGAGACGTAGAGGCCAACTCGCCAGGAATGTTGTCAAATATTACCGCCGAGATGTTAGGTTGGTTTAGGTTAGTTTATATTACGTTATTGAAGTACGTAAAGGTCCCACGGAGACGTAGAGGCCAACAAGCCAGGAATGTGGTCAAATATTACCGCCGAGATGTTAGATTGGGTTAGGCTAGCTTATGTTATGTTATTGATGGATATAAAGGTCCCACGGAGACGTAGAGTGTAACTCGCCAGGAATGTTGTCAAATATTACCGCCGAGATGATAGGTTGGGTTATATTAGGTTATTGATGTATATAAATGTCCCACGGAGACGTAGAAGCCAACACGCCAGGAATGTTGTCAAATATTTCCGCCGAGATGATAGGTTGGGTTAGGTTACGTTATATTACGTTATTGATGTATATGAAGGTCAAACGGAGACGTAGAGGCCAACTCGCCAGGAATGATGTCAAATATTTCCGCCGAGATGTTATGTTGTGTTAGGTTAGGTTATATTACGTTATTGATGTATATAAAGGTCCCACGGAGACGGAGAAGCCAACTCGCCAGGAATGTTGTCAAATATTACCGCCGAGATGTTAGGTTGTGTTAGGTTAGGTTATATTACGTTATTGATGTATATAAAGGTCCCATGGAGACGGAGAAGTCAACTCGCCAGGAATGTTTTCAAATATTACCGCCGAGATGTTAGGTTGGGTTAGGTTAGGTTATATTACGTTATTGAAGTATGTAAAGGTCCCACGGAGACGTAGAGGACAACAAGCCAGGAATGTGGTCAAATATTACCGCCGAGATGTTAGATTGGTTTAGGCTAGCTTATATTATGTTATTGATGGATATAAAGGTCCCACGGGGACGTAGAGGCCAACTCGCCAGGAATGTTGTCAAATATTACCGCCGAGATGATAGGTTGGGTTAGGTTATGTTATATTACGTTATTGATGTATATAAATGTCCCACGGAGACGTAGAGTCCAACTCGCCAGGAATGTGGTCAAATATTACCGCCGAGATGTTAGATTGGGTTAGGCTAGCTTATGTTATGTTATTGATGGATATAAAGGTCCCACGGAGACGTAGAGGCCAACTCGCCAGGAATGTTGTCAAATATTACCGCCGAGATGATAGGTTGGGTTAGGTTATGTTATATTACGTTATTGATGTATATAAATGTCCCACGGAGACGTAGAGGCCAACTCGCCAGGAATGTTGTCAAATATTACCGCCGAGATGTTAGGTTGGGTTAGGTTAGGTTGTATTACGTTATTGATGTATATAAAGGTCCCACGGAGACGTAGAGGCCAACTCGCCAGGAATGTGGTCAAATATTACCGCCATGATGTTAGATTGGGTTAGGTTATGTTATATTACGTTATTGATGTATATAAAGATGTCACGGAGACGTAGAGTCCAACTCGCCAGGAATGTTGTCAAATATTACCGCCGAGATGTTAGATTGGGTTAGGCTAGCTTATATTATGTTATTGATGGATATAAAGGTCCCACGGAGACGTAGAGGCCAACTCGCCAGGAATGTTGTCAAATATTACCGCCGAGATGATAGGTTGGGTTAGGTTAGGTTATATTACGTTATTGATGTATATAAATGTCCCACGGAGACGTAGAGGCCAACTCGCCAGGAATGTTGTCAAATATTACCGCCGAGATGTTAGGTTGGGTTAGGTTAGGTTGTATTACGTTATTGATGTATATAAAGATGTCACGGAGACGTAGAGTCCAACTCGCCAGGAATGTGGTCAAGGTTATGTTATATTACGTTATTGATGTATATAAAGATGTCACGGAGACGTAGAGTCCAACTCGCCAGGAATGTTGTCAAATATTACCGCCGAGATGATAGGTTGGGTTAGGTTAGGTTGTATTACGTTATTGATGTATATAAAGGTCCCACGGAGACGTAGAGTCCAACTCGCCAGGAATGTTGTCATATATTACCGCGGAGATGATAGGTTGGGTTAGGTTACGTTATATTACGTTATTGATGTATATGAAGGTCAAACGGAGACGTAGAGGCCAACTCGCGAGGAATGTTGTCAAATATTACCCCGGAGATGTTAGGTTGGGTTAGGTTAGGTTACATTACGTTATTGATGTATATGAAGGTCAAACGGAGACGTAGAGGCCAACTCGCCAGGAATGTTGTCAAATATTACCGCCGAGATGTTAGGTTGGTTTAGGTTAGTTTATATTACGTTATTGAAGTACGTAAAGGTCCCACGGAGACGTAGAGGCCAACTCGCCAGGAATGATGTCAAATATTTCCGCCGAGATGTTATGTTGTGTTAGGTTAGGTTATATTACGTTATTGATGTATATAAAGGTCCCACGGAGACGGAGAAGCCAACTCGCCAGGAATGTTGTCAAATATTACCGCCGAGATGTTAGGTTGTGTTAGGTTAGGTTATATTACGTTATTGATGTATATAAAGGTCCCATGGAGACGGAGAAGTCAACTCGCCAGGAATGTTTTCAAATATTACCGCCGAGATGTTAGGTTGGGTTAGGTTAGGTTATATTACGTTATTGAAGTATGTAAAGGTCCCACGGAGACGTAGAGGACAACAAGCCAGGAATGTGGTCAAATATTACCGCCGAGATGTTAGATTGGTTTAGGCTAGCTTATATTATGTTATTGATGGATATAAAGGTCCCACGGGGACGTAGAGGCCAACTCGCCAGGAATGTTGTCAAATATTACCGCCGAGATGATAGGTTGGGTTAGGTTATGTTATATTACGTTATTGATGTATATAAATGTCCCACGGAGACGTAGAGTCCAACTCGCCAGGAATGTGGTCAAATATTACCGCCGAGATGTTAGATTGGGTTAGGCTAGCTTATGTTATGTTATTGATGGATATAAAGGTCCCACGGAGACGTAGAGGCCAACTCGCCAGGAATGTTGTCAAATATTACCGCCGAGATGATAGGTTGGGTTAGGTTATGTTATATTACGTTATTGATGTATATAAATGTCCCACGGAGACGTAGAGGCCAACTCGCCAGGAATGTTGCCAAATATTACCGCCGAGATGTTAGGTTGGGTTAGGTTAGGTTGTATTACGTTATTGATGTATATAAAGGTCCCACGGAGACGTAGAGGCCAACTCGCCAGGAATGTGGTCAAATATTACCGCCATGATGTTAGATTGGGTTAGGTTATGTTATATTACGTTATTGATGTATATAAAGATGTCACGGAGACGTAGAGTCCAACTCGCCAGGAATGTTGTCAAATATTACCGCCGAGATGTTAGATTGGGTTAGGCTAGCTTATATTATGTTATTGATGGATATAAAGGTCCCACGGAGACGTAGAGGCCAACTCGCCAGGAATGTTGTCAAATATTACCGCCGAGATGATAGGTTGGGTTAGGTTAGGTTATATTACGTTATTGATGTATATAAATGTCCCACGGAGACGTAGAGGCCAACTCGCCAGGAATGTTGTCAAATATTACCGCCGAGATGATATGTTGGGTTAGGTGAGGTTATATTACGTTATTGATGTATAAGAAGGTCAAACGGAGACGTAGAGTCCAACTCGCCAGGTATGTTGTCAAATATTACCCCGGAGATGTTAGGTTGGGTTAGGTTAGGTTACATTACGTTATTGATGTATATGAAGGTCAAACGGAGACGTAGAGTCCAACTCGCCAGGAATGATGTCAAATATTACCGCCGAGATGTTAGGTTGTGTTAGGTTAGGTTATAATATGTTATTGATGTATATAAAGGTCCCATGGAGACGGAGAAGCCAACTCGCCAGGAATGTTGTCAAATATTACCGCCGAGATGTTAGGTTGTGTTAGGTTAGGTTATATTACGTTATTGATGTATATAAAGGTCCCATGGAGACGGAGAAGCCAACTCGCCAGGAATGTTGTCAAATATTACCGCCGAGAAGTTAGGTTGGGTTAGGTTAGGTTATATTACGTTATTGAAGTATGTAAAGGTCCCACGGAGACGTAGAGGACAACAAGCCAGGAATGTGGTCAAATATTACCGCCGAGATGTTAGATTGGTTTAGGCTAGCTTATATTATGTTATTGATGGATATAAAGGTCCCATGGAGACGGAGAAGCCAACTCGCCAGGAATGTTGTCAAATATTACCGCCGAGAAGTTAGGTTGGGTTAGGTTAGGTTATATTACGTTATTGAAGTATGTAAAGGTCCCACGGAGACGTAGAGGACAACAAGCCAGGAATGTGGTCAAATATTACCGCCGAGATGTTAGATTGGTTTAGGCTAGCTTATATTATGTTATTGATGGATATAAAGGTCCCACGGGGACGTAGAGGCCAACTCGCCAGGAATGTTGTCAAATATTACCGCCGAGATGATAGGTTGGGTTAGGTTATGTTATATTACGTTATTGATGTATATAAATGTCCCACGGAGACGTAGAGGCCAACTCGCCAGGAATGTGGTCAAATATTACCGCCGAGATGTTAGATTGGGTTAGGCTAGCTTATGTTATGTTATTGATGGATATAAAGGTCCCACGGAGACGTAGAGGCCAACTCGCCAGGAATGTGGTCAAATATTACCGCCGAGATGATAGGTTGGGTTAGGTTAGGTTATATTACGTTATTGATGTATATAAATGTCCGACGGAGACGTAGAGGCCAACTCGCCAGGAATGTTGTCAAATATTACCGCCGAGATGTTAGGTTGGGTTAGGTTAGGTTGTATTACGTTATTGATGTATATAAAGGTCCCACGGAGACGTAGAGGCCAACAAGCCAGGAATGTGGTCAAATATTACCGCCATGATGTTAGATTGGGTTAGGTTATGTTATATTACGTTATTGATGTATATAAAGATGTCACGGAGACGTAGAGTCCAACTCGCCAGGAATGTTGTCAAGGTTATGTTATATTACGTTATTGATGTATATAAAGATGTCACGGAGACGTAGAGTCCAACTCGCCAGGAATGTTGTCAAATATTACCGCCGAGATGATAGGTTGGGTTAGGTTAGGTTATATTTCGTTATTGATGTATATGAAGGTCCCACGGAGACGTAGAGGCCAACTGGCCAGGTATGTTGTCAAATATTACCCCGGATATGTTAGGTTGGTTTAGGTTAGGGTATATTACGTTATTGATGTATATAAAGGTCCCACGGAGACTTAGAGGCCAACTCGCCAGGAATGTTGTCAAATATTACCGCCGAGATGATAGGTTGGGTTAGGTTACGTTATATTACGTTATTGATATATATGAAGGTCAAACGGAGACGTAGAGGCCAACTCGCCAGGAATGATGTCAAATATTTCCGCCGAGATGTTATGTTGTGTTAGGTTAGGTTATATTACGTTATTGATGTATATAAAGGTCCCACGGAGACGGAGAAGCCAACTCGCCAGGAATGTTCTCAAATATTACCGCCGAGATGATAGGTTGGGTTAGGTTATGTTATGTTACGTTATTGATGTATATAAATGTCCCACGGAGACGTAGAGGCCAACTCGCCAGGAATGTTGTCAAATATTACCGCCGAGATGTTAGGTTGGGTTAGGTTAGGTTGTATTACGTTATTGATGTATATAAAGGTCCCACGGAGACTTAGAGGCCAACTCGCCAGGAATGTTGTCAAATATTTCCGCCGAGATGATAGGTTGGGTTAGGTTACGTTATATTACGTTATTGATGTATATGTAGGTCAAACGGAGACGTAGAGGCCAACTCGCCAGGAATGATGTCAAATATTTCCGCCGAGATGTTATGTTGTGTTAGGTTAGGTTATATTACGTTATTGATGTATATAAAGTTCCCACGGAGACGGAGAAGCCAACTCGCCAGGAATGTTGTCAAATATTACCGCCGAGATGTTAGGTTGGGTTAGGTTAGGTTATATTACGTTATTGAAGTATGTAAAGGTCCCACGGAGACGTAGAGGCCAACAAGCCAGGAATGTGGTCAAATATTACCGCCGAGATGTTAGATTGGGTTAGGCTAGCTTATATAATGTTATTGATGTATATGAAGGTCGCACGGAGACGTTGAGGCCAACTCGCCATGTATGTTGTCAAATATTTCCCCGGAGATGTTAGGTTGGGTTAGGTTAGGTTACATTACGTTATTGATGTATATAAAGGTCCCACGGAGACTTAGAGGCCAACTCGCCAGGAGTGTTGTCAAATATTACCGCCGAGATGATAGGTTGGGTTAGGTTACGTTATATTACGTTATTGATGTATATGAAGGTCAAACGGAGACGTAGAGGCCAACTCGCCAGGAATGATGTCAAATATTTCCGCCGAGATGTTATGTTGTGTTAGGTTAGGTTATATTACGTTATTGATGTATATAAAGGTCCCACGGAGACGGAGAAGCCAACTCGCCAGGAATGTTGTCAAATATTACCGCCGAGATGTTAGGTTGGGTTAGGTTAGGTTATATTACGTTATTGAAGTATGTAAAGGTCCCACGGAGACGTAGAGGCCAACAAGACAGGAATGTGGTCAAATATTACCGCCATGATGTTAGATTGGGTTAGGTTATGTTATATTACGTTATTGATGTATATAAAGATGTCACGGAGACGTAGAGTCCAACTCGCCAGGAATGTTGTCAAATATTACCGCCGAGATGATAGGTTGGGTTAGGTTAGGTTATATTTCGTTATTGATGTATATGAAGGTCCCATGGAGACGTAGAGGCCAACTGGCCAGGTATGTTTTCAAATATTACCCCGGAGATGTTAGGTTGGGTTAGGTTAGGTTATATTACGTTATTGATGTATATGAAGGTCAAACGGAGACGTAGACGCCAACTCGCCAGTAATGTTGTCAAATATTACCGCCGAGATGTTAGGTTGGTTTAGGTTAGGGTATATTACGTTATTGATGTATATAAAGGTCCCACGGAGACTTAGAGGCCAACTCGCCAGGAATGTTGTCAAATATTACCGCCGAGATGATAGGTTGGGTTAGGTTACGTTATATTACGTTATTGATATATATGAAGGTCAAACGGAGACGTAGAGGCCAACTCGCCAGGAATGATGTCAAATATTTCCGCCGAGATGTTATGTTGTGTTAGGTTAGGTTATATTACGTTATTGATGTATATAAAGGTCCCACGGAGACGGAGAAGCCAACTCGCCAGGAATGTTCTCAAATATTACCGCCGGGATGATAGGTTGGGTTAGGTTATGTTATGTTACGTTATTGATGTATATAAATGTCCCACGGAGACGTAGAGGCCAACTCGCCAGGAATGTTGTCAAATATTACCGCCGAGATGTTAGGTTGGGTTAGGTTAGGTTGTATTACGTTATTGATGTATATAAAGGTCCCACGGAGACGTAGAGGCCAACAAGCCAGGAATGTGGTCAAATATTACCGCCATGATGTTAGATTGGGTTAGGTTATGTTATATTACGTTATTGATGTATATAAAGATGTCACGGAGACGTAGAGTCCAACTCGCCAGGAATGTTGTCAAATATTACCGCCGAGATGATAGGTTGGGTTAGGTTAGGTTATATTTCGTTATTGATGTATATGAAGGTCCCACGGAGACGTAGAGGCCAACTCGCCAGGTATGTTGTCAAATATTACCCCGGAGATGTTAGGTTGGATTAGGTTAGGTTATATTACGTTATTGATGTATATGAAGGTCAAACGGAGACGTAGACGCCAACTCGCCAGGAATGTTGTCAAATATTACCGCCGAGATGTTAGGTTGGGTTAGGTTAGGTTATATTACGTTATTGATGTATATAAAGATGTCACGGAGACGTAGAGTCCAACTCGCCAGGAATGTTGTCAAATATTACCGCCGAGATGATAGGTTGGGTTAGGTTAGGTTATATTTCGTTATTGATGTATATGAAGGTCCCACGGAGACGTAGAGGCCAAGTCGCCAGGTATGTTGTCAAATATTACCCCGGAGATGTTAGGTTGGATTAGGTTAGGTTATATTACGTTATTGATGTATATGAAGGTCAAACGGAGACGTAGACGCCAACTCGCCAGGAATGTTGTCAAATATTACCGCCGAGATGTTAGGTTGGGTTAGGTTAGGTTATATTACGTTATTGAAGTATGTAAAGGTCCCACGGAGGCGTAGAGGCCAACAAGCCAGGAATGTGGTCAAATATTACCGCCGAGATGTTAGATTGGGTTAGGTTAGGTTATATTACGTTATTGATGTATATGAAGGTCAAACGGAGACGTAGACGCCAACTCGCCAGGAATGTTGTCAAATATTACCGCCGAGATGTTAGGTTGGTTTAGGTTAGGGTATATTACGTTATTGATGTATATAAAGGTCCCACGGACACTTAGAGGCCAACTCGCCAGGAATGTTGTCAAATATTACCGCCGAGATGATAGGTTGGGTTAGGTTACGTTATATTACGTTATTGATGTATATGAAGGTCAAACGGAGACGTAGAGGCCAACTCGCCAGGAATGATGTCAAATATTTCCGCCGAGATGTTATGTTGTGTTAGGTTAGGTTATATTACGTTATTGATGTATATAAAGGTCCCACGGAGACGGAGAAGCCAACTCGCCAGGAATGTTGTCAAATATTACCGCCGAGATGTTAGGTTGGGTTAGGTTAGGTTATATTACGTTATTGAAGTATGTAAAGGTCCCACGGAGACGTAGAGGCCAACAAGCCAGGAATGTGGTCAAATATTACCGCCGAGATGTTAGATTGGGTTAGGCTAGCTTATATTATGTTATTGATGGATATAAAGGTCCCACGGAGACGTAGAGGCCAACTCGCCAGGAATGTTGTCAAATATTACCGCCGAGATGATATGTTGGGTTAGGTTAGGTTATATTTCGTTATTGATGTATATGAAGGTCCCACGGAGACGTAGAGGCCAACTCGCCAGGTATGTTGTCAAATATTACCGCGGAGATGTTAGGTTGGATTAGGTTAGGTTATATTACGTTATTGATGTATATGAAGGTCAAACGGAGACGTAGACGCCAACTCGCCAGGAATGTTGTCAAATATTACCGCCGAGATGTTAGGTTGGGTTAGGTTACGTTATATTACGTTATTGATGTATATGAAGGTCAAACGGAGACCTAGAGGCCAACTCGCCAGGAATGTTGTCAAATATTACCGCTGAGATGTTAGGTTGTGTTAGGTTAAGTTTTATTACGTTATTGATGTATATGAAGGTCCCACGGAGACGTAGAGGCCAACAAGCCAGAAATGGGGTCAAATATTACCGCCGAGACGATAGGTTGGATTAGGTTAGGTTATATTTCGTTATTGATGTATATGAAGGTCCCACGGAGACGTAGAGGCCAACTCGCCAGGAATGTTGTCAAATATTACCGCCGAGATGTTAGGTTGGGTTAGGTTAGGTTGTATTACGTTATTGATGTATATAAAGGTCCCACGGAGACGTAGAGGCCAACAAGCCAGGAATGTGGTCAAATATTACCGCCGAGTTGATAGGTTGGGTTAGGCTAGCTTATGTTATGTTATTGATGGATATAAAGGTCCCACGGAGACGTAGAGGGTAACTCGCCAGGAATGTTGTCAAATATTACCGCCGAATCGATAGGTTGGGGTATATTAGGTTATTGATGTATATAAATGTCCTACGGAGACGTAGAAGCCAACTCGCCAGGAATGTTGTCAAATATTACCGCCGAGATGATATGTTGGATTAGGTGAGGTTATATTACGTTATTGATGTATATGAAGGACAACCGTAGACGTAGAGGCCAACTCGCCAGGTATGATGTCGAATATTACCGCCGAGATGTTAGGTTGCGTTAGGTTAGGTTGTATTACGTTATTGATGTATATAAAGGTCCCACGGAGACGTAGAGGCCAACTCGCCAGGAATGTTGTCATATATTACCGCGGAGATGATAGGTTGGGTTAGGTTACGTTATATTACGTTATTGATGTATATGAAGGTCAAACGGAGACGTAGAGGCCAACTCGCCAGGAATGTTGTCAAATATTACCGCCGAGATGTTAGGTTGGGTTAGGTTAGGTTATATTTCGTTATTGATGTATATGAAGGTCCCACGGAGACGTAGAGGCCAACTCGCCAGGTATGTTGTCAAATATTACCCCGGAGATGTTAGGTTGGGTTAGGTTAGGTTACATTACGTTATTGATGAATATGAAGGTCAAACGAAGACGTAGAGGCCAACTCGCCAGGAATGTTGTCAAATATTACCGCCGAGATGTTAGGTTGGGTTAGGTTAGGTTATATTACGTTATTGATGTATATAAAGGTCCCACGGAGACGTAGAGGCCAACTCGCCAGGAATGTTGTCAAATGTTACCGCCGAGATGATAGGTTGGGTTAGGTTAGGTTATATTACGTTATTGATGTATATGAAGGTCAAACGGGGACCTAGAGGCCAACTCGCCAGGAATGTTGTCAAATATTACCGTCGAGATGTTAGGTTGTGTTAGGTTATGTTGTATTACGTTATTGATGTATATAAAGGTCCCACGGAGACGTAGAGGCCAACAAGCCAGAAATGTGGTCAAATATTACCGCCAAGATGTTAGATTGGGTTAGGTTATGTTATATTACGTTATTGATGTATATAAAGATGCCACGGAGACGTAGAGCCCAACTCGCCAGGAATGTTGTCAAATATTACCGCCGAGACGATAGGTTGGATTAGGTTAGGTTATATTTCGTTATTGATGTATATGAAGGTCCCACGGAGACGTAGAGGCCAACTCGCCAGGAATGTTGTGAAATATTACCGTCGAGTTGCTAGGTTGGGTTAGGCTAGCTTATGTTATGTTATTGATGGATATAAAGGTCCCACGGAGACGTAGAGGGTAACTCGCCAGGAATGTTGTCAAATATTACCGCCGAATCGATAGGTTGGGTTATATTAGGTTATTGATGTATATAAATGTCCTACGGAGACGTAGAAGCCAACTCGCCAGGAATGTTGTCAAATATTACCGCCGAGATGATATGTTGGATTAGGTGAGGTTATATTACGTTATTGATGTATATGAAGGACAACCGTAGACGTAGAGGCCAACTCGCCAGGTATGATGTCGAATATTACCGCCGAGATGTTAGGTTGGGTTAGGTTAGGTTGTATTACGTTATTGATGTATATAAAGGTCCCACGGAGACGTAGAGGCCAACTCGCCAGGAATGTTGTCATATATTACCGCGGAGATGATAGGTTGGGTTAGGTTACGTTATATTACGTTATTGATGTATATGAAGGTCAAACGGAGACCTAGAGGCCAACTCGCCAGGAATGTTGTCAAATATTACCGCTGAGATGTTAGGTTGTGTTAGGTTAGGTTTTATTACGTTATTGATGTATATGAAGGTCAAACGGAGACGTAGAGGCCAACTCGCGAGGAATGTTGTCAAATATTACCCCGGAGATGTTAGGTTGGGTTAGGTTAGGTTATATTTCGTTATTGATGTATATGAAGGTCCCACGGAGACGTAGAGGCCAACTCGCCAGGAATGTTGTCAAATATTACCGCCGAGATGTTAGGTTGGGTTAGGTTAGTTTATATTACGTTATTGAAGTACGTAAAGGTCCCACGGAGACGTAGAGGCCAACAAGCCAGGAATGTGGTCAAATATTACCGCCGAGATGATATGTTGGATTAGGTGTGGTTATATTACGTTATTGATGTATATGAAGGACAACCGTAGACGTAGAGGCCAACTCGCCAGGTATGATGTCGAATATTACCGCCGAGATGTTAGGTTGGGTTAGGTTAGGTTGTATTACGTTATTGATGTATATAAAGGTCCCACGGAGACGTAGAGTCCAACTCGCCAGGAATGTTGTCATATATTACCGCGGAGATGATAGGTTGGGTTAGGTTACGTTATATTACGTTATTGATGTATATGAAGGTCAAACGGAGGCGTAGAGGCCAACTCGCGAGGAATGTTGTCAAATATTACCCCGGAGATGTTAGGTTGGGTTAGGTTAGGTTACATTACGTTATTGATGTATATGAAGGTCAAACGGAGACGTAGAGGCCAACTCGCCAGGAATGTTGTCAAATATTACCGCCGAGATGTTAGGTTGGGTTAGGTTAGGTTGTATTACGTTATTGATGTATATAAAGGTCCCACGGAGACGTAGAGGCCAACAAGCCAGGAATGTGGTCAAATATTACCGCCGAGTTGATAGGTTGGGTTAGGCTAGCTTATGTTATGTTATTGATGGATATAAAGGTCCCACGGAGACGTAGAGGGTAACTCGCCAGGAATGTTGTCAAATATTACCGCCAAATCGATAGGTTGGGTTATATTAGGTTATTGATGTATATAAATGTCCTACGGAGACGTAGAAGCCAACTCGCCAGGAATGTTGTCAAATATTACCGCCGAGATGATATGTTGGATTAGGTGAGGTTATATTACGTTATTGATGTATATGAAGGACAACCGTAGACGTAGAGGCCAACTCGCCAGGTATGATGTCGAATATTACCGCCGAGATGTTAGGTTGGGTTAGGTTAGGTTGTATTACGTTATTGATGTATATAAAGGTCCCACGGAGACGTAGAGGCCAACTCGCCAGGAATGTTGTCATATATTACCGCGGAGATGATAGGTTGGGTTAGGTTACGTTATATTACGTTATTGATGTATATGAAGGTCAAACTGAGACCTAGAGGCCAACTCGGCAGGAATGTTGTCAAATATTACCGCCGAGATGTTAGGTTGGGTTAGGTTAGTTTATATTACGTTATTGAAGTATGTAAAGGTCCCACGGAGACGTAGAGGCCAACAAGCCAGGAATGTGGTCAAATATTACCGCCGAGATGTTAGATTGGGTTAGGCTAGCTTATGTTATGTTATTGATGGATATAAAGATCCCACGGAGACGTAGAGGGTAACTCGCCAGGAATGTTGTCAAATATTACCGCCGAGATGTTAGGTTGGGTTAGGTTAGGTTACATTACGTTATTGATGTATATGAAGGTCCCACGGAGACGTAGAGGCCAACTCGCCAGGTATGTTGTCAAATATTACCCCGGAGATGTTAGGTTGGGTTAGGTTAGGTTACACTACGTTATTGATGTATATGAAGGTCAAACGGAGACGTAGAGGCCAACTCGCCAGGACTGTTGTCAAATATTACCGCCGAGATGATAGGTTGGGTTATATTAGGTTATTGATGTATATAAATGTCCCACGGAGACGTAGAAGCCAACTCGCCAGGAATGTTGTAAAATATTACCGCGGAGATGATAGGTTGGGTTAGATTACGTTATATTACGTTATTGATGTATATGAAGGTCAAACGGAGACGTAGATGCCAACTCGCCAGGAATGTTGTCAAATATTACCGCCGAGATGTTAGGTTGGGTTAGGTTAGGTTATATTTCGTTATTGATGTATATGAAGGTCCCACGGAGACGTAGAGGCCAACTCGCCAGGTATGTTGTCAAATATTACCCCGGAGATGTTAGGTTGGGTTAGGTTAGGTTACATTACGTTATTGATGTATATGAAGGTCAAACGGAGACGTAGAGGCCAACTCGCCAGGACTGTTGTCAAATATTACCGCCGAGATGATAGGTTGGGTTATATTAGGTTATTGATGTATATAAATGTCCCACGGAGACGTAGAAGCCAACTCGCCAGGAATGTTGTCAAATATTACCGCCGAGATGATATGTTGGATTAGGTGAGGTTATATTACGTTATTGATGTATATGAAGGACAACCGTAGACGTAGAGGCCAACTCGCCAGGTATGATGTCGAATATTAACACCGAGATGTTAGGTTGGGTTAGGTTAGGTTGTATTACGTTATTGATGTATATAAAGGTCCCACGGAGACGTAGAGTCCAACTCGCCAGGAATGTTGTCATATATTACCGCGGAGATGATAGGTTGGGTTAGGTTACGTTATATTACGTTATTGATGTATATGAAGGTCAAACGGAGACGTAGAGGCCAACTCGCGATGAATGTTGTCAAATATTACCCCGGAGATGTTAGGTTGGGTTAGGTTAGGTTACATTACGTTATTGATGTATATGAAGGTCAAACGGAGACGTAGAGGCCAACTCGCCAGGAATGTTGTCAAATATTACCGCCGAGATGTTAGGTTGGGTTAGGTTAGTTTATATTACGTTATTGAAGTACGTAAAGGTCCCACGGAGACGTAGAGGCCAACAAGCCAGGAATGTGGTCAAATATTACCGCCGAGATGTTAGATTGGGTTAGGCTAGCTTATGTTATGTTATTGATGGATATAAAGGTCCCACGGAGACGTAGAGGGTAACTCGCCAGGAATGTTGTCAAATATTACCGCCGAGATGATATGTTGGATTAGGTGAGGTTATATTACGTTATTGATGTATATGAAGGACAACCGTAGACGTAGAGGCCAACTCGCCAGGTATGATGTCGAATATTACCGCCGAAATGTTAGGTTGGGTTAGGTTAGGTTGTATTACGTTATTGATGTATATAAAGGTCCCACGGAGACGTAGAGTCCAACTCGCCAGGAATGTTGTCATATATTACCGCGGAGATGATAGGTTGGGTTAGGTTACGTTATATTACGTTATTGATGTATATGAAGGTCAAACGGAGACGTAGAGGCCAACTCGCGAGGAATGTTGTCAAATATTACCCCGGAGATGTTAGGTTGGGTTAGGTTAGGTTACATTACGTTATTGATGTATATGAAGGTCAAACGGAGACGTAGAGGCCAACTCGCCAGGAATGTTGTCAAATATTACCGCCGAGATGTTAGGTTGGGTTAGGTTAGGTTGTATTACGGTATTGATGTATATAAAGGTCCCACGGAGACGTAGAGGCCAACTCGCCAGGAATGTTGTCAAATATTACCGCCGAGATGATAGGTTGGGATAGGTTACGTTATATTACGTTATTGATGTATATGAAGGTCAAACTGAGACCTAGAGGCCAACTCGCCAGGAATGTTGTCAAATATTACCGCCGAGATGTTAGGTTGGGTTAGGTTAGTTTATATTACGTTATTGAAGTATGTAAAGGTCCCACGGAGACGTAGAGGCCAACAAGCCAGGAATGTGGTCAAATATTACCGCCGAGATGTTAGATTGGGTTAGGCTAGCTTATGTTATGTTATTGATGGATATAAAGATCCCACGGAGACGTAGAGGGTAACTCGCCAGGAATGTTGTCAAATATTACCGCCGAGATGATAGGTTGGGTTATAATAGGTTATTGATGTATATAAATGTCCCACGGAGACGTAGAAGCCAACTCGCCAGGAATGTTGTCAAATATTACCGCCGAGATGATATGTTGGATTAGGTGAGGTTATATTACGTTATTGATGTATATGAAGGACAACCGTAGACGTAGAGGCCAACTCGCCAGGTATGATGTCGAATATTACCGCCGAGATGTTAGGTTGGGTTGGGTTAGGTTGTATTACGTTATTGATGTATATGAAGGTCCCACGGAGACGTAGAGGCCAACTCGCCGGGTATGTTGTCAAATATTACCGTCGAGATGTTAGGTTGTGTTAGGTTAGGTTGTATTACGTTATTGATGTATATAAAGGTCCCACGGAGACGTAGAGGCCAACAAGCCAGAAATGTGGTCAAATATTACCGCCAAGATGTTAGATTGGGTTAGGCTAGCTTATATTATGTTATTGATGGATATAAAGGTCCCACGGAGACGTAGAGGCCAACTCGCCCGGAGCGTTGTTAAATATTACCGCCGAGATGATAGGTTGGGTTAGGTTACGTTATATTACGTTATTGATGTATATGAAGGTCAAACGGAGACGTAGAGGCCAACTCGCTAGGAATGTTGTCAAATATTACCGCCGAGATGTTAGGTTGGATTAGGTTAGGTTATATTACGTTATTGATGTATATAAAGGTCCCACGGAGACGTAGAGGCCAACTCGCCAGGAATGTTGTCAAGTATTACCGCCGAGATGATAGGTTGGGTTAGGTTAGGTTATATTACGTTATTGATGTATATAAATGTCCCACGGAGACGTAGAGGCCAACTCGCCAGGAATGTTGTCAAATATTACCCCCGAGATGATATGTTGGGTTAGGTGAGGTTATATTACGTTAATGATGTATATAAAGGTCCCACGGAGGCGTAGAGGCCAACTCGCCAGCAATGTTGTCAAATATTACCGCCGAGATGGTAGGTTGGGTTAAGTTAGGTTATATTACGTTATTGATGAATATAAATGTCCCACGGAGACGTAGAGGCCAACTCGCCAGGTATGTTGTCAAATATTACCGCCGAGATGATATGTTGGGTTAGGTGAGGTTATATTACGTTATTGATGTATATGAAGGACAAACGTAGACGTAGAGGCCAACTCGCCAGGTATGTTGTCGAATATTACCGCCGAGATGTTAGGTTGGGTTAGGTTAGGTTGTATTACGTTATTGATGTATATAAAGGTCCCACGGAGACGTAGAGGCCAACTCGCCAGGTATGTTGTCGAATATTACCGCCGAGATGTTAGGTTGGGTTAGGTTAGGTTGTATTACGTTATTGATGTATATAAAGGTCCCACGGAGACGTAGAGGCCAACAAGCCAGGAATGTGGTCAAATATTACCGCCGAGTTGATAGGTTGGGTTAGGCTAGCTTATGTTATGTTATTGATGGATATAAAGGTCCCACGGAGACGTAGAGGGTAACTCGCCAGGAATGTTGTCAAATATTACCGCCGAATCGATAGGTTGGGTTATATTAGGTTATTGATGTATATAAATGTCCTACGGAGACGTAGAAGCCAACTCGCCAGGAATGTTGTCAAATATTACCGCCGAGATAATATGTTGGATTAGGTGAGGTTATATTACGTTATTGATGTATATGAAGGACAACCGTAGACGTAGAGGCCAACTCGCCAGGTATGATGTCGAATATTACCGCCGAGATGTTAGGTTGGGTTAGGTTAGGTTGTATTACGTTATTGATGTATATAAAGGTCCCACGGAGACGTAGAGGCCAACTCGCCAGGAATGTTGTCATATATTACCGCCGAGATGATAGGTTGGGGTAGGTGAGGTTATATTACGTTATTGATGTATATGAAGGTCAAACGGAGACGTAGAGGCCAACTCGCTAGGAATGTTGTCAAATATTACCGCCGAGATGTTAGGTTGGATTAGGTTAGGTTATATTACGTTATTGATGTATATAAAGGTCCCACGGAGACGTAGAGGCCAACTCGCCAGGAATGTTGTCAAGTATTACCGCCGAGATGTTAGGTTGGGTTAGGTTAGTTTATATTACGTTATTGAAGTATGTAAAGGTCCCACGGAGACGTAGAGGCCAACAAGCCAGGAATGTGGTCAAATATTACCGCCGAGATGTTAGATTGGGTTAGGCTAGCTTATGTTATGTTATTGATGGATATAAAGATCCCACGGAGACGTAGAGGGTAACTCGCCAGGAATGTTGTCAAATATTACCGCCGAGATGATAGGTTGGGTTATATTAGGTTATTGATGTATATAAATGTCCCACGGAGACGTAGAAGCCAACTCGCCAGGAATGTTGTCAAATATTACCGCCGAGATGATATGTTGGATTAGGTGAGGTTATATTACGTTATTGATGTATATGAAGGACAACCGTAGACGTAGAGGCCAACTCGCCAGGTATGATGTCGAATATTACCGCCGAGATGTTAGGTTGGGTTGGGTTAGGTTGTATTACGTTATTGATGTATATAAAGGTCCCACGGAGACGTAGAGGCCAACTCGCCAGGAATGTTGTCATATATTACCGCGGAGATGATAGGTTGGGTTAGGTTACGTTATATTACGTTATTGATGTATATGAAGGTCAAACGGAGACGTAGATGCCAACTCGCCAGGAATGTTGTCAAATATTACCGCCGAGATGTTAGGTTGGGTTAGGTTAGGTTATATTTCGTTATTGATGTATATGAAGGTCCCACGGAGACGTAGAGGCCAACTCGCCAGGTATGTTGTCAAATATTACCGTCGAGATGTTAGGTTGTGTTAGGTTAGGTTGTATTACGTTATTGATGTATATAAAGGTCCCACGGAGACGTAGAGGCCAACAAGCCAGAAATGTGGTCAAATATTACCGCCAAGATGTTAGATTGGGTTAGGCTAGCTTATATTATGTTATTGATGGATATAAAGGTCCCACGGAGACGTAGAGGCCAACTCGCCCGGAGCGTTGTTAAATATTACCGCCGAGATGATAGGTTGGGTTAGGTGAGGTTATATTACGTTATTGATGTATATGAAGGACAAACGTAGACGTAGAGGCCAACTCGCCAGGTATGTTGTCGAATATTACCGCCGAGATGTTAGGTTGGGTTAGGTTAGGTTGTATTACGTTATTGATGTATATAAAGGTCCCACGGAGACGTAGAGGCCAACAAGCCAGGAATGTGGTCAAATATTACCGCCGAGTTGATAGGTTGGGTTAGGCTAGCTTATGTTATGTTATTGATGGATATAAAGGTCCCACGGAGACGTAGAGGGTAACTCGCCAGGAATGTTGTCAAATATTACCGCCGAATCGATAGGTTGGGTTATATTAGGTTATTGATGTATATAAATGTCCTACGGAGACGTAGAAGCCAACTCGCCAGGAATGTTGTCAAATATTACCGCCGAGATAATATGTTGGATTAGGTGAGGTTATATTACGTTATTGATGTATATGAAGGACAACCGTAGACGTAGAGGCCAACTCGCCAGGTATGATGTCGAATATTACCGCCGAGATGTTAGGTTGGGTTAGGTTAGGTTGTATTACGTTATTGATGTATATAAAGGTCCCACGGAGACGTAGAGGCCAACTCGCCAGGAATGTTGTCATATATTACCGCCGAGATGATAGGTTGGGGTAGGTGAGGTTATATTACGTTATTGATGTATATGAAGGTCAAACGGAGACGTAGAGGCCAACTCGCTAGGAATGTTGTCAAATATTACCGCCGAGATGTTAGGTTGGATTAGGTTAGGTTATATTACGTTATTGATGTATATAAAGGTCCCACGGAGACGTAGAGGCCAACTCGCCAGGAATGTTGTCAAGTATTACCGCCGAGATGTTAGGTTGGGTTAGGTTAGTTTATATTACGTTATTGAAGTATGTAAAGGTCCCACGGAGACGTAGAGGCCAACAAGCCAGGAATGTGGTCAAATATTACCGCCGAGATGTTAGATTGGGTTAGGCTAGCTTATGTTATGTTATTGATGGATATAAAGATCCCACGGAGACGTAGAGGGTAACTCGCCAGGAATGTTGTCAAATATTACCGCCGAGATGATAGGTTGGGTTATATTAGGTTATTGATGTATATAAATGTCCCACGGAGACGTAGAAGCCAACTCGCCAGGAATGTTGTCAAATATTACCGCCGAGATGATATGTTGGATTAGGTGAGGTTATATTACGTTATTGATGTATATGAAGGACAACCGTAGACGTAGAGGCCAACTCGCCAGGTATGATGTCGAATATTACCGCCGAGATGTTAGGTTGGGTTGGGTTAGGTTGTATTACGTTATTGATGTATATAAAGGTCCCACGGAGACGTAGAGGCCAACTCGCCAGGAATGTTGTCATATATTACCGCGGAGATGATAGGTTGGGTTAGGTTACGTTATATTACGTTATTGATGTATATGAAGGTCAAACGGAGACGTAGATGCCAACTCGCCAGGAATGTTGTCAAATATTACCGCCGAGATGTTAGGTTGGGTTAGGTTAGGTTATATTTCGTTATTGATGTATATGAAGGTCCCACGGAGACGTAGAGGCCAACTCGCCAGGTATGTTGTCAAATATTACCGTCGAGATGTTAGGTTGTGTTAGGTTAGGTTGTATTACGTTATTGATGTATATAAAGGTCCCACGGAGACGTAGAGGCCAACAAGCCAGAAATGTGGTCAAATATTACCGCCAAGATGTTAGATTGGGTTAGGCTAGCTTATATTATGTTATTGATGGATATAAAGGTCCCACGGAGACGTAGAGGCCAACTCGCCCGGAGCGTTGTTAAATATTACCGCCGAGATGATAGGTTGGGTTAGGTGAGGTTATATTACGTTATTGATGTATATGAAGGACAAACGTAGACGTAGAGGCCAACTCGCCAGGTATGTTGTCGAATATTACCGCCGAGATGTTAGGTTGGGTTAGGTTAGGTTGTATTACGTTATTGATGTATATAAAGATCCCACGGAGACGTAGAGGCCAACTCGCCAGGTATGTTGTCGAATATTACCGCCGAGATGTTAGGTTGGGTTAGGTTAGGTTGTATTACGTTATTGATGTATATAAAGGTCCCACGGAGACGTAGAGGCCAACAAGCCAGGAATGTGGTCAAATATTACCGCCGAGTCGATAGGTTGGTTTAGGCTAGCTTATGTTATGTTATTGATGGATATAAAGGTCCCACGGAGACGTAGAGGGTAACTCGCCAGGAATGTTGTTAAATATTACCGCCGAATCGATAGGTTGGGTTATATTAGGTTATTGATGTATATAAATGTCCTACGGAGACGTAGAAGCCAACTCGCCAGGAATGTTGTCAAATATTACCGCCGAGATGATATGTTGGATTAGGTGAGGTTATATTACGTTATTGATGTATATGAAGGACAACCGTAGACGTAGAGGCCAACTCGCCAGGTATGATGTCGAATATTACCGCCGAGATGTTAGGTTGGGTTAGGTTAGGTTGTATTACGTTATTGATGTATATAAAGGTCCCACGGAGACGTAGAGGCCAACTCGCCAGGAATGTTGTCATATATTACCGCCGAGATGATAGGTTGGGGTAGGTGAGGTTATATTACGTTATTGATGTATATGAAGGTCAAACGGAGACGTAGAGGCCAACTCGCTAGGAATGTTGTCAAATATTACCGCCGAGATGTTAGGTTGGATTAGGTTAGGTTATATTACGTTATTGATGTATATAAAGGTCCCACGGAGACGTAGAGGCCAACTCGCCAGGAATGTTGTCAAGTATTACCGCCGAGATGATAGGTTGGGTTAGGTTAGGTTGTATTACGTTATTGATGTATATAAAGGTCCCACGGAGACGTAGAGGCCAACTCGCCAGGAATGTTGTCAAATATTACCGCCGAGATGATATGTTGGATTAGGTGAGGTTATATTACGTTATTGATGTATAAGAAGGACAACCGTAGACGTAGAGGCCAACTCGCCAGGTATGATGTCGAATATTACCGCCGAGATGTTAGGTTGGGTTGGGTTAGGTTGTATTACGTTATTGATGTATATAAAGGTCCCACGGAGACGTAGAGGCCAACTCGCCAGGAATGTTGTCATATATTACCGCGGAAATGATAGGTTGGGTTAGGTTACGTTATATTACGTTATTGATGTATATGAAGGTCAAACGGAGACGTAGATGCCAACTCGCCAGGAATGTTGTCAAATATTACCGCCGAGATGTTAGGTTGGGTTAGGTTAGGTTATATTTCGTTATTGATGTATATAAAGGTCCCACGGAGACGTAGAGGCCAACAAGCCAGAAATGTGGTCAAATATTACCGCCAAGATGTTAGATTGGGTTAGGCTAGCTTATATTATGTTATTGATGGATATAAAGGTCCCACGGAGACGTAGAGGCCAACTCGCCCGGAGCGTTGTTAAATATTACCGCCGAGATGATAGGTTGGGTTAGGTGAGGTTATATTACGTTATTGATGTATATGAAGGACAAACGTAGACGTAGAGGCCAACTCGCCAGGTATGTTGTCGAATATTACCGCCGAGATGTTAGGTTGGGTTAGGTTAGGTTGTATTACGTTATTGATGTATATAAAGGTCCCACGGAGACGTAGAGGCCAACAAGCCAGGAATGTGGTCAAATATTACCGCCGAGTTGATAGGTTGGGTTAGGCTAGCTTATGTTATGTTATTGATGGATATAAAGGTCCCACGGAGACGTAGAGGGTAACTCGCCAGGAATGTTGTCAAATATTACCGCCGAATCGATAGGTTGGGTTATATTAGGTTATTGATGTATATAAATGTCCTACGGAGACGTAGAAGCCAACTCGCCAGGAATGTTGTCAAATATTACCGCCGAGATGATATGTTGGATTAGGTGAGGTTATATTACGTTATTGATGTATATGAAGGACAACCGTAGACGTAGAGGCCAACTCGCCAGGTATGATGTCGAATATTACCGCCGAGATGTTAGGTTGGGTTAGGTTAGGTTGTATTACGTTATTGATGTATATAAAGGTCCCACGGAGACGTAGAGGCCAACTCGCCAGGAATGTTGTCATATATTACCGCCGAGATGATAGGTTGGGGTAGGTGAGGTTATATTACGTTATTGATGTATATGAAGGTCAAACGGAGACGTAGAGGCCAACTCGCTAGGAATGTTGTCAAATATTACCGCCGAGATGTTAGGTTGGATTAGGTTAGGTTATATTACGTTATTGATGTATATAAAGGTCCCACGGAGACGTAGAGGCCAACTCGCCAGGAATGTTGTCAAGTATTACCGCCGAGATGATAGGTTGGGTTAGGTTAGGTTGTATTACGTTATTGATGTATATAAAGGTCCCACGGAGACGTAGAGGCCAACTCGCCAGGAATGTTGTCAAATATTACCGCCGAGATGATAGGTTGGGATAGGTTACGTTATATTACGTTATTGATGTATATGAAGGTCAAACTGAGACCTAGAGGCCAACTCGCCAGGAATGTTGTCAAATATTACCGCCGAGATGTTAGGTTGGGTTAGGTTAGTTTATATTACGTTATTGAAGTATGTAAAGGTCCCACGGAGACGTAGAGGCCAACAAGCCAGGAATGTGGTCAAATATTACCGCCGAGATGTTAGATTGGGTTAGGCTAGCTTATGTTATGTTATTGATGGATATAAAGATCCCACGGAGACGTAGAGGGTAACTCGCCAGGAATGTTGTCAAATATTACCGCCGAGATGATAGGTTGGGTTATATTAGGTTATTGATGTATATAAATGTCCCACGGAGACGTAGAAGCCCACTCGCCAGGAATGTTGTCAAATATTACCGCCGAGATGATATGTTGGATTAGGTGAGGTTATATTACGTTATTGATGTATATGAAGGACAACCGTAGACGTAGAGGCCAACTCGCCAGGTATGATGTCGAATATTACCGCCGAGATGTTAGGTTGGGTTGGGTTAGGTTGTATTACGTTATTGATGTATATAAAGGTCCCACGGAGACGTAGAGGCCAACTCGCCAGGAATGTTGTCATATATTACCGCGGAGATGATAGGTTGGGTTAGGTTACGTTATATTACGTTATTGATGTATATGAAGGTCAAACGGAGACGTAGATGCCAACTCGCCAGGAATGTTGTCAAATATTACCGCCGAGATGTTAGGTTGGGTTAGGTTAGGTTATATTTCGTTATTGATGTATATGAAGGTCCCACGGAGACGTAGAGGCCAACTCGCCAGGTATGTTGTCAAATATTACCGTCGAGATGTTAGGTTGTGTTAGGTTAGGTTGTATTACGTTATTGATGTATATAAAGGTCCCACGGAGACGTAGAGGCCAACAAGCCAGAAATGTGGTCAAATATTACCGCCAAGATGTTAGATTGGGTTAGGCTAGCTTATATTATGTTATTGATGGATATAAAGGTCCCACGGAGACGTAGAGGCCAACTCGCCCGGAGCGTTGTTAAATATTACCGCCGAGATGATAGGTTGGGTTAGGTGAGGTTATATTACGTTATTGATGTATATGAAGGACAAACGTAGACGTAGAGGCCAACTCGCCAGGTATGTTGTCGAATATTACCGCCGAGATGTTAGGTTGGGTTAGGTTAGGTTGTATTACGTTATTGATGTATATAAAGATCCCACGGAGACGTAGAGGCCAACTCGCCAGGTATGTTGTCGAATATTACCGCCGAGATGTTAGGTTGGGTTAGGTTAGGTTGTATTACGTTATTGATGTATATAAAGGTCCCACGGAGACGTAGAGGCCAACAAGCCAGGAATGTGGTCAAATATTACCGCCGAGTTGATAGGTTGGGTTAGGCTAGCTTATGTTATGTTATTGATGGATATAAAGGTCCCACGGAGACGTAGAGGGTAACTCGCCAGGAATGTTGTCAAATATTACCGCCGAATCGATAGGTTGGGTTATATTAGGTTATTGATGTATATAAATGTCCTACGGAGACGTAGAAGCCAACTCGCCAGGAATGTTGTCAAATATTACCGCCGAGATGATATGTTGGATTAGGTGAGGTTATATTACGTTATTGATGTATATGAAGGACAACCGTAGACGTAGAGGCCAACTCGCCAGGTATGATGTCGAATATTACCGCCGAGATGTTAGGTTGGGTTAGGTTAGGTTGTATTACGTTATTGATGTATATAAAGGTCCCACGGAGACGTAGAGGCCAACTCGCCAGGAATGTTGTCATATATTACCGCCGAGATGATAGGTTGGGGTAGGTGAGGTTATATTACGTTATTGATGTATATGAAGGTCAAACGGAGACGTAGAGGCCAACTCGCTAGGAATGTTGTCAAATATTACCGCCGAGATGTTAGGTTGGATTAGGTTAGGTTATATTACGTTATTGATGTATATAAAGGTCCCACGGAGACGTAGAGGCCAACTCGCCAGGAATGTTGTCAAGTATTACCGCCGAGATGATAGGTTGGGTTAGGTTAGGTTGTATTACGTTATTGATGTATATAAAGGTCCCACGGAGACGTAGAGGCCAACTCGCCAGGAATGTTGTCAAATATTACCGCCGAGATGATAGGTTGGGATAGGTTACGTTATATTACGTTATTGATGTATATGAAGGTCAAACTGAGACCTAGAGGCCAACTCGCCAGGAATGTTGTCAAATATTACCGCCGAGATGTTAGGTTGGGTTAGGTTAGTTTATATTACGTTATTGAAGTATGTAAAGGTCCCACGGAGACGTAGAGGCCAACAAGCCAGGAATGTGGTCAAATATTACCGCCGAGATGTTAGATTGGGTTAGGCTAGCTTATGTTATGTTATTGATGGATATAAAGATCCCACGGAGACGTAGAGGGTAACTCGCCAGGAATGTTGTCAAATATTACCGCCGAGATGATAGGTTGGGTTATATTAGGTTATTGATGTATATAAATGTCCCACGGAGACGTAGAAGCCCACTCGCCAGGAATGTTGTCAAATATTACCGCCGAGATGATATGTTGGATTAGGTGAGGTTATATTACGTTATTGATGTATATGAAGGACAACCGTAGACGTAGAGGCCAACTCGCCAGGTATGATGTCGAATATTACCGCCGAGATGTTAGGTTGGGTTGGGTTAGGTTGTATTACGTTATTGATGTATATAAAGGTCCCACGGAGACGTAGAGGCCAACTCGCCAGGAATGTTGTCATATATTACCGCGGAGATGATAGGTTGGGTTAGGTTACGTTATATTACGTTATTGATGTATATGAAGGTCAAACGGAGACGTAGAGGCCAACTCGCTAGGAATGTTGTCAAATATTACCGCCGAGATGTTAGGTTGGATTAGGTTAGGTTATATTACGTTAATGATGTATATAAAGGTCCCACGGAGGCGTAGAGGCCAACTCGCCAGCAATGTTGTCAAATATTACCGCCGAGATGGTAGGTTGGGTTAGGTTAGGTTATATTACGTTATTGATGAATATAAATGTCCCACGGAGACGTAGAGGCCAACTCGCCAGGTATGTTGTCAAATATTACCGCCGAGATGATATGTTGGGTTAGGTGAGGTTATATTACGTTATTGATGTATATGAAGGACAAACGTAGACGTAGAGGCCAACTCGCCAGGTATGTTGTCGAATATTACAGCCGAGATGTTAGGTTGGGTTAGGTTAGGTTGTATTACGTTATTGATGTATATAAAGGTCCCACGGAGACGTAGAGGCCAACTCGCCAGGTATGTTGTCGAATATTACCGCCGAGATGATATGTTGGATTAGGTGAGGTTATATTACGTTATTGATGTATATGAAGGACAACCGTAGACGTAGAGGCCAACTCGCCAGGTATGATGTCGAATATTACCGCCGAGATGTTAGGTTGGGTTAGGTTAGGTTGTATTACGTTATTGATGTATATAAAGGTCCCACGGAGACGTAGAGTCCAACTCGCCAGGAATGTTGTCATATATTACCGCGGAGATGATAGGTTGGGTTAGGTTACGTTATATTACGTTATTGATGTATATGAAGGTCAAACGGAGACGTAGAGGCCAACTCGCGAGGAATGTTGTCAAATATTACCCCGGAGATGTTAGGTTGGGTTAGGTTAGGTTACATTACGTTATTGATGTATATGAAGGTCAAACGGAGACGTAGAGGCCAACTCGCCAGGAATGTTGTCAAATATTACCGCCGAGATGTTAGGTTGGGTTAGGTTAGGTTATATTACGTTATTGAAGTACGTAAAGGTCCCACGGAGACGTAGAGGCCAACAAGCCAGGAATGTTGTCAAATATTACCGCCGAGATGTTAGGTTGGGTTAGGTTAGGTTGTATTACGTTATTGAAGTATATAAAGGTCCCACGGAGACGTAGAGGCCAACTCGCCAGGAATGTTGTCAAATATTACCGCCGAGATGATAGGTTGGGATAGGTTACGTTATATTACGTTATTGATGTATATGAAGGTCAAACTGAGACCTAGAGGCCAACTCGCCAGGAATGTTGTCAAATATTACCGCCGAGATGTTAGGTTGGGTTAGGTTAGTTTATATTACGTTATTGAAGTATGTAAATGTCCCACGGAGACGTAGAGGCCAACAAGCCAGGAATGTGGTCAAATATTACCGCCGAGATGTTAGATTGGGTTAGGCTAGCTTATGTTATGTTATTGATGGATATAAAGATCCCACGGAGACGTAGAGGGTAACTCGCCAGGAATGTTGTCAAATATTACCGCCGAGATGTTAGGTTGGGTTAGGTTAGGTTACATTACGTTATTGATGTATATGAAGGTCCCACGGAGACGTAGAGGCCAACTCGCCAGGTATGTTGTCAAATATTACCCCGGAGATGTTAGGTTGGGTTAGGTTAGGTTACATTACGTTATTGATGTATATGAAGGTCAAACGGAGACGTAGAGGCCAACTCGCCAGGACTGTTGTCACATATTACCGCCGAGATGATAGGTTGGGTTATATTAGGTTATTGATGTATATAAATGTCCCACGGAGACGTAGAAGCCAACTCGCCAGGAATGTTGTCAAATATTACCGCGGAGATGATAGGTTGGGTTAGGTTACGTTATATTACGTTATTGATGTATATGAAGGTCAAACGGAGACGTAGATGCCAACTCGCCAGGAATGTTGTCAAATATTACCGCCGAGATGTTAGGTTGGGTTAGGTTAGGTTATATTTCGTTATTGATGTATATGAAGGTCCCACGGAGACGTAGAGGCCAACTCGCCAGGTATGTTGTCAAATATTACCCCGGAGATGTTAGGTTGGGTTAGGTTAGGTTACATTACGTTATTGATGTATATGAAGGTCAAACGGAGACGTAGAGGCCAACTCGCCAGGACTGTTGTCATATATTACCGCCGAGATGATAGGTTGGGTTATATTAGGTTATTGATGTATATAAATGTCCCACGGAGACGTAGAAGCCAACTCGCCAGGAATGTTGTCAAATATTACCGCCGAGATGATATGTTGGATTAGGTGAGGTTATATTACGTTATTGATGTATATGAAGGACAACCGTAGACGTAGAGGCCAACTCGCCAGGTATGATGTCGAATATTACCGCCGAGATGTTAGGTTGGGTTAGGTTAGGTTGTATTACGTTATTGATGTATATAAAGGTCCCACGGAGACGTAGAGTCCAACTCGCCAGGAATGTTGTCATATATTACCGCGGAGATGATAGGTTGGGTTAGGTTACGTTATATTACGTTATTGATGTATATGAAGGTCAAACGGAGACGTAGAGGCCAACTCGCGAGGAATGTTGTCAAATATTACCACGGAGATGTTAAGTTGGGTTAGGTTAGGTTACATTACGTTATTGATGTATATGAAGGTCAAACGGAGACGTAGAGGCCAACTCGCCAGGAATGTTGTCAAATATTACCGCCGAGATGTTAGGTTGGGTTAGGTTAGTTTATATTACGTTATTGAAGTACGTAAAGGTCCCACGGAGACGTAGAGGCCAACAAGCCAGGAATGTGGTCAAATATTACCGCCGAGTTGATAGGTTGGGTTAGGCTAGCTTATGTTATGTTATTGATGGATATAAAGGTCCCACGGAGACGTAGAGGGTAACTCGCCAGGAATGTTGTCAAATATTACCGCCGAATCGATAGGTTGGGTTATATTAGGTTATTGATGTATATAAATGTCCTACGGAGACGTAGAAGCCAACTCGCCAGGAATGTTGTCAAATATTACCGCCGAGATGATATGTTGGATTAGGTGAGGTTATATTACGTTATTGATGTATATGAAGGACAACCGTAGACGTAGAGGCCAACTCGCCAGGTATGATGTCGAATATTACCGCCGAGATGTTAGGTTGGGTTAGGTTAGGTTATATTTCGTTATTGATGTATATGAAGGTCCCACGGAGACGTAGAGGCCAACTCGCCAGGTATGTTGTCAAATATTACCCCGGAAATGTTAGGTTGGGTTAGGTTAGGTTACATTACGTTATTGATGTATATGAAGGTCAAACGGAGACGTAGAGGCCAACTCGCCAGGACTGTTGTCAAATATTACCGCCGAGATGTTAGGTTGGGTTAGGTTAGGTTATATTACGTTATTGATGTATATAAAGGTCCCACGGAGACGTAGAGGCCAACTCGCCAGGAATGTTGTCAAATATTACCGCCGAGATGATAGGTTGGGTTAGGTTAGGTTATATTACTTTTTGATGTTTATGAAGGTCCCACGGAGACGTAGAGGCCAACTCGCCAGGAATGTTGTCAAATATTACCGTCGAGATGTTAGGTTGTGTTAGGTTAGGTTGTATTACGTTATTGATGTATATAAAGGTCCCACGGAGACGTAGAGGCCAACAAGCCAGAAATGTGGTCAAATATTACCGGCAAGATGTTAGATTGGGTTAGGCTAGCTTATATTATGTTATTGATGGATATAAAGGTCCCACGGAGACGTAGAGGCCAACTCGCCCGGAGCGTTGTTAAATATTACCGCCGAGATGATAGGTTGGGTTAGGTGAGGTTATATTACGTTATTGATGTATATGAAGGTCAAACGGAGACGTAGAGGCCAACTCGCTAGGAATGTTGTCAAATATTACCGCCGAGATGTTAGGTTGTGTTAGGTTAGGTTGTATTACGTTATTGATGTATATAAAGGTCCCACGGAGACGTAGAGGCCAACAAGCCAGAAATGTGGTCAAATATTACCGGCAAGATGTTAGATTGGGTTAGGCTAGCTTATATTATGTTATTGATGGATATAAAGGTCCCACGGAGACGTAGAGGCCAACTCGCCCGGAGCGTTGTTAAATATTACCGCCGAGATGATAGGTTGGGTTAGGTGAGGTTATATTACGTTATTGATGTATATGAAGGTCAAACGGAGACGTAGAGGCCAACTCGCTAGGAATGTTGTCAAATATTACCGCCGAGATGTTAGGTTGGGTTAGGTTAGGTTGTATTACGTTATTGATGTATATAAAGGTCCCACGGAGACGTAGAGGCCAACTCGCCAGGTATGTTGTCGAATATTTCCGCCGAGATGTTAGGTTGGGTTAGGTTAGGTTGTATTACGTTATTGATGTATATAAAGGTCCCACGGAGACGTAGAGGCCAACAAGCCAGGAATGTGGTCAAATATTACCGCCGAGTTGATAGGTTGGGTTAGGCTAGCTTATGTTATGTTATTGATGGATATAAAGGTCCCACGGAGACGTAGAGGGTAACTCGCCAGGAATGTTGTCAAATGTTACCGCCGAATCGATAGGTTGGGTTATATTAGGTTATTGATGTATATAAATGTCCTACGGAGACGTAGAAGCCAACTCGCCAGGAATGTTGTCAAATATTACCGCCGAGATGATATGTTGGATTAGGTGAGGTTATATTACGTTATTGATGTATATGAAGGACAACCGTAGACGTAGAGGCCAACTCGCCAGGTATGATGTCGAATATTACCGCCGAGATGTTAGGTTGGGTTAGGTTAGGTTGTATTACGTTATTGATGTATATAAAGGTCCCACGGAGACGTAGAGGCCAACTCGCCAGGAATGTTGTCATATATTACCGCGGAGATGATAGGTTGGGTTAGGTTACGTTATATTACGTTATTGATATATATGAAGGTCAAACGGAGACGTAGAGGCCAACTCGCCAGGAATGTTGTCAAATATTACCGCCGAGATGTTAGGTTGGGTTAGGTTAGGTTATATTTCGTTATTGATGTATATGAAGGTCCCACGGAGACGTAGAGGCCAACTCGCCAGGTATGTTGTCAAATATTACCCCGGAGATGTTAGGTTGGGTTAGGTTAGGTTACATTACGTTATTGATGTATATAAAGATGCCACGGAGACGTAGAGCCCAACTCGCCAGCAATGTTGTCAAATATTACCGCCGAGACGATAGGTTGGATTAGGTTAGGTTATATTTCGTTATTGATGTATATGAAGGTCCCACGGAGACGTAGAGGCCAACTCGCCAGGAATGTTGTCAAATATTACCGTCGAGATGCTAGGTTGGGTTAGGTTAGTTTATATTACGTTATTGAAGTATGTAAAGGTCCCACGGAGACGTAGAGGCCAACAAGCCAGGAATGTGGTCAAATATTACCGCCGAGATGTTAGATTGGGTTAGGCTAGCTTATATTATGTTATTGATGGATATAAAGGTCCCACGGAGACGTAGAGGGTAACTCGCCAGGAATGTTGTCAAATATTACCGCCGAGATGATAGGTTGGGTTATATTAGGTTATTGATGTATATAAATGTCCCACGGAGACGTAGAAGCCAACTCGCCAGGAATGTTGTCAAATATTACCGCCGAGATGATATGTTGGATTAGGTGAGGTTATATTACGTTATTGATGTATATGAAGGACAACCGTAGACGTAGAGGCCAACTCGCCAGGTATGATGTCGAATATTACCGCCGAGATGTTAGGTTGGGTTAGGTTAGGTTGTATTACGTTATTGATGTATATAAAGGTCCCACGGAGACGTAGAGGCCAACTCGCCAGGAATGTTGTCATATATTACCGCGGAGATGATAGGTTGGGTTAGGTTACGTTATATTACGTTATTGATTTATATGAAGGTCAAACGGAGACGTAGAGGCCAACTCGCCAGGAATGTTGTCAAATATTACCGCCGAGATGTTAGGTTGGGTTAGGTTAGGTTATATTACGTTATTGATGTATATGAAGGTCCCACGGAGACGTAGAGGCCAACTCGCCAGGTATGTTGTCAAATATTACCCCGGAGATGTTAGGTTGGGTTAGGTTAGGTTACATTACGTTATTGATGTATATGAAGGTCAAACGGAGACGTAGAGGCCAACTCGCCAGGACTGTTGTCAAATATTACCGCCGAGATGTTAGGTTGGGTTAGGTTAGGTTATATTACGTTATTGATGTATATAAAGGTCCCACGGAGACGTAGAGGCCAACTCGCCAGGAATGTTGTCAAATATTACCGCCGAGATGATAGGTTGGGTTAGGTTAGGTTATATTACGTTATTGATGTTTATGAAGGTCCCACGGAGACGTAGAGGCCAACTCGCCAGGAATGTTGTCAAATATTACCGTCGAGATGTTAGGTTGTGTTAGGTTAGGTTGTATTACGTTATTGATGTATATAAAGGTCCCACGGAGACGTAGAGGCCAACAAGCCAGAAATGTGGTCAAATATTACCGCCAAGATGTTAGATTGGGTTAGGCTAGCTTATATTATGTTATTGATGGATATAAAGGTCCCACGGAGACGTAGAGGCCAACTCGCCCGGAGCGTTGTTAAATATTACCGCCGAGATGATAGGTTGGGTTAGGTGAGGTTATATTACGTTATTGATGTATATGAAGGTCAAACGGAGACGTAGAGGCCAACAAGCCAGAAATGTGGTCAAATATTACCGCCAAGATGTTAGATTGGGTTAGGTTATGTTATATTACGTTATTGATGTATATAAAGATGCCACGGAGACGTAGAGCCCAACTCGCCAGGAATGTTGTCAAATATTACCGCCGAGACGATAGGTTGGATTAGGTTAGGTTATATTTCGTTATTGATGTATATGAAGGTCCCACGGAGACGTAGAGGCCAACTCGCCAGGAATGTTGTCAAATATTACCGTCGAGATGCTAGGTTGGGTTAGGTTAGTTTATATTACGTTATTGAAGTATGTAAAGGTCCCACGGAGACGTAGAGGCCAACAAGCCAGGAATGTGGTCAAATATTACCGCCGAGATGTTAGATTGGGTTAGGCTAGCTTATATTATGTTATTGATGGATATAAAGGTCCCACGGAGACGTAGAGGGTAACTCGCCAGGAATGTTGTCAAATATTACCGCCGAGATGATAGGTTGGGTTATATTAGGTTATTGATGTATATAAATGTCCCACGGAGACGTAGAAGCCAACTCGCCAGGAATGTTGTCAAATATTACCGCCGAGATGATATGTTGGGTTAGGTGAGGTTATATTACGTTATTGATGTATATGAAGGACAACCGTAGACGTAGAGGCCAACTCGCCAGGTATGTTGTCGAATATTACCGCCGAGATGTTAGGTTGGGTTAGGTTAGGTTGTATTACGTTATTGATGTATATAAAGGTCCCACGGAGACGTAGAGGCCAACAAGCCAGGAATGTGGTCAAATATTACCGCCGAGATGATAGGTTGGGTTAGGTTAGGTTATATTACGTTGTGGATGTTTATAAATGTCCAACGGAGACGTAGAGGCCAACTCGCCAGGAATGTTGTCAAATATTACGGCCGAGATGATAGGTTGGGTTATATTAGGTTATTGATGTATATAAATGTCCCACGGAGACGTAGAAGCCAACTCGCCAGGAATGTTGTCAAATATTACCGCCGAGATGATATGTTGGGTTAGGTGAGGTTATATTACGTTATTGATGTATATGAAGGACAAACGTAGACGTAGAGGCCAACTCGCCAAGTATGTTGTCGAATATTACCGCCGAGATGTTAGGTTGGGTTAGGTTAGGTTGTATTACGTTATTGATGTATATAAAGGTCCCACGGAGACGTAGAGGCCAACTCGCCAGGTATGTTGTCGAATATTACCGCCGAGATGTTAGGTTGGGTTAGGTTAGGTTGTATTACGTTATTGATGTATATAAAGGTCCCACGGAGACGTAGAGGCCAACAAGCCAGGAATGTGGTCAAATATTACCGCCGAGTTGATAGGTTGGGTTAGGCTAGCTTATGTTATGTTATTGATGGATATAAAGGTCCCACGGAGACGTAGAGGGTAACTCGCCAGGAATGTTGTCAAATATTACCGCCGAATCGATAGGTTGGGTTATATTAGGTTATTGATGTATATAAATGTCCTACGGAGACGTAGAAGCCAACTCGCCAGGAATGTTGTCAAATATTACCGCCGAGATGATATGTTGGATTAGGTGAGGTTATATTACGTTATTGATGTATATGAAGGACAACCGTAGACGTAGAGGCCAACTCGCCAGGTATGATGTCGAATATTACCGCCGAGATGTTAGGTTGGGTTAGGTTAGGTTATATTTCGTTATTGATGTATATGAAGGTCCCACGGAGACGTAGAGGCCAACTCGCCAGGTATGTTGTCAAATATTACCCCGGAGATGTTAGGTTGGGTTAGGTTAGGTTACATTACGTTATTGATGTATATGAAGGTCAAACGGAGACGTAGAGGCCAACTCGCCAGGACTGTTGTCAAATATTACCGCCGAGATGTTAGGTTGGGTTAGGTTAGGTTATATTACGTTATTGATGTATATAAAGGTCCCACGGAGACGTAGAGGCCAACTCGCCAGGAATGTTGTCAAATATTACCGCCGAGATGATAGGTTGGGTTAGGTTAGGTTATATTACGTTATTGATGTTTATGAAGGTCCCACGGAGACGTAGAGGCCAACTCGCCCGGAGCGTTGTTAAATATTACCGCCGAGATGATAGGTTGGGTTAGGTGAGGTTATATTACGTTATTGATGTATATGAAGGTCAAACGGAGACGTAGAGGCCAACTCGCTAGGAATGTTGTCAAATATTACCGCCGAGATGATATGTTGGGTTAGGTGAGGTTATATTACGTTAATGATGTATATAAAGGTCCCACGGAGGCGTAGAGGCCAACTCGCCAGCAATGTTGTCAAATATTACCGCCGAGATGGTAGGTTGGGTTAGGTTAGGTTATATTACGTTATTGATGAATATAAATGTCCCACGGAGACGTAGAGGCCAACTCGCCAGGTATGTTGTCAAATATTACCGCCGAGATGATATGTTGGGTTAGGTGAGGTTATATTACGTTATTGATGTATATGAAGGACAAACGTAGACGTAGAGGCCAACTCGCAAGGTATGTTGTCGAATATTACCGCCGAGATGTTAGGTTGGGTTAGGTTAGGTTGTATTACGTTATTGATGTATATAAAGGTCCCACGGAGACGTAGAGGCCAACTCGCCAGGTATGTTGTCGAATATTACCGCCGAGATGTTAGGTTGGGTTAGGTTAGTTTATATTACGTTATTGAAGTATGTAAAGGTCCCACGGAGACGTAGAGGCCAACAAGCCAGGAATGTGGTCAAATATTACCGCCGAGATGTTAGATTGGGTTAGGCTAGCTTATATTATGTTATTGATGGATATAAAGGTCCCACGGAGACGTAGAGGGTAACTCGCCAGGAATGTTGTCAAATATTACCGCCGAGATGATAGGTTGGGTTATATTAGGTTATTGATGTATATAAATGTCCCACGGAGACGTAGAAGCCAACTCGCCAGGAATGTTGTCAAATATTACCGCCGAGATGATATGTTGGGTTAGGTGAGGTTATATTACGTTATTGATGTATATGAAGGACAACCGTAGACGTAGAGGCCAACTCGCCAAGTATGTTGTCGAATATTACCGCCGAGATGTTAGGTTGGGTTAGGTTAGGTTGTATTACGTTATTGATGTATATAAAGGTCCCACGGAGACGTAGAGGCCAACAAGCCAGGAATGTGGTCAAATATTACCGCCGAGATGATAGGTTGGGTTAGGTTAGGTTATATTACGTTATGGATGTTTATAAATGTCCAACGGAGACGTAGAGGCCAACTCGCCAGGAATGTTGTCAAATATTACGGCCGAGATGATAGGTTGGGTTATATTAGGTTATTGATGTATATAAATGTCCCACGGAGACGTAGAAGCCAACTCGCCAGGAATGTTGTCAAATATTACCGCCGAGATGATATGTTGGATTAGGTGAGGTTATATTACGTTATTGATGTATATGAAGGACAACCGTAGACGTAGAGGCCAACTCGCCAGGTATGATGTCGAATATTACCGCCGAGATGTTAGGTTGGGTTAGGTTAGGTTGTATTACGTTATTGATGTATATAAAGGTCCCACGGAGACGTAGAGGCCAACTCGCCAGGAATGTTGTCATATATTACCGCGGAGATGATAGGTTGGGTTAGGTTAGGTTATATTACGTTATTGATGTATATGAAGGTCAAACGGAGACCTAGAGGCCAACTCGCCAGGAATGTTGTCAAATATTACCGCCAAGATGGTAGGTTGGGTTAGGTTAGGTTATATTACGTTATTGATGTATATGAAGGTCAAACTGAGACGTAGAGGCCAACTCGCCGGGAATGTTGTCAAATATTACCGCCGAGACGATAGGTTGGATTAGGTTAGGTTATATTTCGTTATTGATGTATATGAAGGTCCCACGGAGACGTAGAGGCCAACTCGCCAGGAATGTTGTCAAATATTACCGCCGAGATGCTAGGTTGGGTTAGGTTAGTTTATATTACGTTATTGAAGTATGTAAAGGTCCCACGGAGACGTAGAGGCCAACAAGCCAGGAATGTGGTCAAATATTACCGCCGAGATGTTAGATTGGGTTAGGCTAGCTTATATTATGTTATTGATGGATATAAAGGTCCCACGGAGACGTAGAGCCCAACTCGCCAGGAATGTTGTCAAATATTACCGCCGAGACGATAGGTTGGATTAGGTTAGGTTATATTTCGTTATTGATGTATATGAAGGTCCCACGGAGACGTAGAGGCCAACTCGCCAGGAATGTTGTCAAATATTACCGCCGAGATGCTAGGTTGGGTTAGGTTAGTTTATATTACGTTATTGAAGTATGTAAAGGTCCCACGGAGACGTAGAGGCCAACTCGCCAGCAATGTTGTCAAATATTACCGCCGAGATGGTAGGTTGGATTAGGTTAGGTTATATTACGTTATTGATGTATATAAAGGTCCCACGGAGACGTAGAGGCCAACTCGCCAGGAATGTTGTCAAATATTACCGCCGAGATGATAGGTTGGGTTAGGTTAGGTTATATTACGTTATTGATGTATATGAAGGTCAAACGGAGACCTAGAGGCCAACTCGCCAGGAATGTTGTCAAATATTACCGCCAAGATGGTAGGTTGGGTTAGGTTAGGTTATATTACGTTATTGATGTATATGAAGGTCAAACGGAGACGTAGAGGCCAACTCGCCAGTAATGTTGTCAAATATTACCGCCGAGACGATAGGTTGGATTAGGTTAGGTTATATTTCGTTATTGATGTATATGAAGGTCCCACGGAGACGTAGAGCGAAACTCGCCAGGAATGTTGTCAAATATTACCGCCGAGATGCTAGGTTGGGTTAGGTTAGTTTATATTACGTTATTGAAGTATGTAAAGGTCCCACGGAGACGTAGAGGCCAACAAGCCAGGAATGTGGTCAAATATTACCGCCGAGATGTTAGGTTGGGTTAGGTTAGGTTATATTACGTTATTGATGTATATAAAGGTCCCACGGAGACGTAGAGGCCAACTCGCCAGGAATGTTGTCAAATATTACCGCCGAGATGATAGGTTGGGTTAGGTTAGGTTATATTACGTTATTGATGTATATGAAGGTCAAACGGAGACCTAGAGGCCAACTCGCCAGGAATGTTGTCAAATATTACCGCCAAGATGGTAGGTTGGGTTAGGTTAGGTTATATTACGTTATTGATGTATATGAAGGTCAAACTGAGACGTAGAGGCCAACTCGCCGGGAATGTTGTCAAATATTACCGCCGAGACGATAGGTTGGATTAGGTTAGGTTATATTTCGTTATTGATGTATATGAAGGTCCCACGGAGACGTAGAGGCCAACTCGCCAGGAATGTTGTCAAATATTACCGCCGAGATGCTAGGTTGGGTTAGGTTAGTTTATATTACGTTATTGAAGTATGTAAAGGTCCCACGGCGACGTAGAGGCCAACAAGCCAGGAATGTGGTCAAATATTACCGCCGAGATGTTAGATTGGGTTAGGCTAGCTTATATTATGTTATTGATGGATATAAAGGTCCCACGGAGACGTAGAGGGTAACTCGCCAGGAATGTTGTCAAATATTAGCGCCGAGATGATAGGTTGGGTTATATTAGGTTATTGATGTATATAAATGTCCCACGGAGACGTAGAAGCCAACTCGCCAGGAATGTTGTCAAATATTACCGCCGAGATGATATGTTGGGTTAGGTGAGGTTATATTACGTTATTGATGTATATGAAGGACAACCGTAGACGTACAGGCCAACTCGCCAGGTATGTTGTCGAATATTACCGCCGAGATGTTAGGTTGGGTTAGGTTAGGTTGTATTACGTTATTGATGTATATAAATGTCCCACGGAGACGTAGAGGCCAACTCGCCAGGAATGTTGTCAAATATTACCGCCGAGATGATATGTTGGGTTAGGTGAGGTTATATTTCGTTATTGATGTATATGAAGGACAAACGTAGACGTAGAGGCCAACTCGCCAGGTATGTTGTCAAATATTACCCCGGACATGTTAGGTTGGGTTAGGTTAGGTTACATTACGTTATTGATGTATATGAAGGTCAAACGGAGACGTAGAGGCCAACTCGCCAGGAATGTTGTCATATATTACCGCGGAGATGATAGGTTGGGTTAGTTTAGGTTATATTACGTTATTGATGTATATAAAGGTCCCACGGAGACGTAGAGGCCAAATCGCCAGGAATGTTGTCAAATATTACCGCCAAGATGGTAGGTTGGGTTAGGTTAGGTTATATTTCGTTATTGATGTATATGAAGGTCCCACAGAGACCTAGAGGCCAACTCGCCAGGAATGTTGTCAAATATTACCGCCGAGATGTTAGGTTGTGTTAGGTTAGGTTGTATTACGTTATTGATGTATATAAAGGTCCCACGGAGGCGTAGAGGCCAATTCGCCAGCAATGTTGTCAAATATTACCGCCGAGATGATAGGTTGGGTTAGGTTACGTTATGTTACGTTATTGATGTATATGAAGGTCAAACGGAGACGTAGAGGCCAACTCGCCAGGAATGATGTCAAATATTTTCGCCGAGATGTTATGTTGTGTTAGGTTAGGTTATATTACGTTATTGATGTATACAAAGGTCCCACGGAGACGGAGAAGCCAACTCGCCAGGAATGTTGTCAAATATTACCGCCGAGATGTTAGGTTGGGTTAGGTTAGGTTATATTACGCTATTGAAGTATGTAAAGGTCCCACGGAGACGTAGAGGCCAACAAGCCAGGAATGTGGTCAAATATTACCGCCGAGATGTTAGATTGGGTTAGGCTAGCTTATATTATGTTATTGATGGATATAAAGGTCCCACGGAGACGTAGAGGCCAACTCGCCAGGAGCGTTGTCAAATATTACCGCCGAGATGATAGGTTGGGTTAGGTGAGGTTATATTACGTTATTGATGTATATGAAGGTCAAACGGAGACGTAGAGGCCAACTCGCTAGGAATGTTGTCAAATATTACCGCCGAGATGTTAGGTTGGGTTAGGTTAGGTTATATTACGTTATTGATGTATATAAAGGTCCCACGGAGACGTAGAGGCCAACTCGCCAGGAATGTTGTCAAATATTACCGCCGAGATGATATGTTGGATTAGGTGAGGTTATATTACGTTAATGATGTATATAAAGGTCCCACAGGGGCGTAGAGGCCAACTCGCCAGCAATGTTGTCAAATATTACCGCCGAGATGGTAGGTTGGGTTAGGTTAGGTTATATTACGTTATTGATGAATATAAATGTCCCACGGAGACGTAGAGGCCAACTCGCCAGGAATGTTGTCAAATATTACCGCCGAGATGATATGTTGGGTTAGGTGAGGTTATATTTCGTTATTGATGTATATGAAGGACAAACGTAGACGTAGAGGCCAACTCGCCAGGTATGTTGTCAAATATTACCCCGGACATGTTAGGTTGGGTTAGGTTAGGTTACATTACGTTATTGATGTATATGAAGGTCAAACGGAGACGTAGAGGCCAACTCGCCAGGAATGTTGTCATATATTACCGCGGAGATGATAGGTTGGGTTAGTTTAGGTTATATTACGTTATTGATGTATATAAAGGTCCCACGGAGACGTAGAGGCCAAATCGCCAGGAATGTTGTCAAATATTACCGCCGAGATGTTATGTTGGGTTAGGTTAGGTTATTTAAAGTTATTGATGTATATAAATGTCCCACGGAGGCGTAGAGGCCAACTCGCCAGCAATATTGTCAAATATTACCGCCGAGATGATAGGTTGGGTTAGGTTACGTTATATTAAGTTATTGATGTATGTAAAGGTCCCACGGAGACGTAGAGGCCAACAAGCCAGGAATGTGGTCAAATATTACCGCCGAGATGTTAGATTGGGTTAGGCTAGCTTATATTATGTTATTGATGGATATAAAGGTCCCACGGAGACGTAGAGGAAAAATCGCCAGGAATGTTGTCAAATATTACCGCCGAGATGATAGGTTGGGTTAGGTTAGGTTATATTACGTTATTGATGTATATGAAGGTCAAACGGAGACCTAGAGGCCACCTCGCCAGGAATGTTGTCAAATATTACCGTCGAGATGTTAGGTTGTGTTAGGTTATGTTGTATTACGTTATTGATGTATATAAAGGTCCCACGGAGACGTAGAGGCCAACAAGCCAGAAATGTGGTCAAACATTACCGCCAAGATGTTAGATTGGGTTAGGTTATGTTATATTACGTTATTGATGTATATAAAGATGCCACGGAGACGTAGAGCCCAACTCGCCAGGAATGTTGTCAAATATTACCGCCGAGACGATAGGTTGGATTAGGTTAGGTTATATTTCGTTATTGATGTATATGAAGGTCCCACGGAGACGTAGAGGCCAACTCGCCAGGAATGTTGTCAAATATTACCGCCGAGATGCTAGGTTGGGTTAGGTTAGTTTATATTACGTTATTGAAGTATGTAAAGGTCCCACGGAGACGTAGAGGCCAACAAGCCAGGAATGTGGTCAAATATTACCGCCGAGATGTTAGATTGGGTTAGGCTAGCTTATATTATGTTATTGATGGATATAAAGGTCCCACGGAGACGTAGAGGGTAACTCGCCAGGAATGTTGTCAAATATTACCGCCGAGATGATAGGTTGGGTTATATTAGGTTATTGATGTATATAAATGTCCCACGGAGACGTAGAAGCCAACTCGCCAGGAATGTTGTCAAATATTACCGCCGAGACGATAGGTTGGATTAGGTTAGGTTATATTTCGTTATTGATGTATATGAAGGTCCCACGGAGACGTAGAGGCAAACTCGCCAGGAATGTTGTCAAATATTACCGCCGAGATGCTAGGTTGGGTTAGGTTAGTTTATATTACGTTATTGAAGTATGTAAAGGTCCCACGGAGACGTAGAGGCCAACAAGCCAGGAATGTGGTCAAATATTACCGCCGAGATGTTAGATTGGGTTAGGCTAGCTTATATTATGTTATTGATGGATATAAAGGTCCCACGGAGACGTAGAGGGTAACTCGCCAGGAATGTTGTCAAATATTACCGCCGAGATGATAGGTTGGGTTATATTAGGTTATTGATGTATATAAATGTCCCACGGAGACGTAGAAGCCAACTCGCCAGGAATGTTGTCAAATATTACCGCCGAGATGATATGTTGGGTTAGGTGAGCTTATATTACGTTATTGATGTATATGAAGGACAACCGTAGACGTAGAGGCCAACTCGCCAGGTATGTTGTCGAATATTACCGCCGAGATGTCAGGTTGGGTTAGGTTAGGTTGTATTACGTTATTGATGTATATAAAGGTCCCACGGAGACGTAGAGGCCAACTCGCCAGGAATGTTGTCAAATATTACCGCGGAGATGATAGGTTGGGTTAGGTTACGTTATATTACGTTATTGATGTATATGAAGGTCAAACGGAGACGTAGAGGCCAACTCGCCAGGAATGTTGTCAAATATTACCGCCGAGATGGTAGGTTGGGTTAGGTTAGGTTATATTACGTTATTGATGTATATGAAGGTCAAACGGAGACGTAGAGGCCAACTCGCCAGGTATGTTGTCAAATATTACCGCCGAGACGATAGGTTGGATTAGGTTAGGTTATATTTCGTTATTGATGTATATGAAGGTCCCACGGAGACGTAGAGGCCAACTCTCCAGGAATGTTGTCAAATATTACCGCCGGGATGCTAGGTTGGGTTAGGTTAGTTTATATTACGTTATTGAAGTATGTAAAGGTCCCACGGAGACGTAGAGGCCAACAAGCCAGGAATGTGGTCAAATATTACCGCCGAGATGTTAGATTGGGTTAGGCTAGCTTATATTATGTTATTGATGGATATAAAGGTCCCACGGAGACATAGAGGGTAACTCGCCAGGAATGTTGTCAAATATTACCGCCGAGATGATAGGTTGTGTTATATTAGGTTATTGATGTATATAAATGTCCCACGGAGACGTAGAAGCCAACTCGCCAGGAATGTTGTCAAATATTACCGCCAAGATGGTAGGTTGGGTTAGGTTAGGTTATATTACGTTATTGATGTATATGAAGGTCAAACGGAGACGTAGAGGCCAACTCGCCAGGAATGTTGTCAAATATTACCGCCGAGATGCTAGGTTGGGTTAGGTTAGTTTATATTACGTTATTGAAGTATGTAAAAGTCCCACGGCGACGTAGAGGCCAACAAGCCAGGAATGTGGTCAAATATTACCGCCGAGATGTTAGATTGGGTTAGGCTAGCTTATATTATGTTATTGATGGATATAAAGGTCCCACGGAGACGTAGAGGGTAACTCGCCAGGAATGTTGTCAAATATTACCGCCGAGATGATAGGCTAGCTTATATTATGTTATTGATGGATATAAAGGTCCCACGGAGACGTAGAGGGTAACTCGCTAGGTATGTTGTCAAATATTACCCCGGACATGTTAGGTTGGGTTAGGTTAGGTTACATTACGTTATTGATGTATATGAAGGTCAAACGGAGACGTAGAGGCCAACTCGCCAGGAATGTTGTCATATATTACCGCGGAGATGATAGGTTGGGTTAGTTTAGGTTATATTACGTTATTGATGTATATAAAGGTCCCACGGAGACGTAGAGGCCAAATCGCCAGGAATGTTGTCAAATATTACCGCCGAGATGATAGGTTGGGTTAGGTTACGTTATACTACGTTATTGATGTATATGAAGGTCAAACGGAGACGTAGAGGCCAACTCGCCAGGAATGATGTCAAATATTTTCGCCGAGATGTTATGTTGTGTTAGGTTAGGTTATATTAGGTTATTGATGTATACAAAGGTCCCACGGAGACGGAGAAGCCAACTCGCCAGGAATGTTGTCAAATATTACCGCCGAGATGTTAGGTTGGGTTAGGTTAGGTTATATTACGCTATTGAAGTATGTAAAGGTCCCACGGAGACGTAGAGGCCAACAAGCCAGGAATGTGGTCAAATATTACCGCCGAGATGTTAGATTGGGTTAGGCTAGCTTATATTATGTTATTGATGGATATAAAGGTCCCACGGAGACGTAGAGGCCAACTCGCCAGGAGCGTTGTCAAATATTACCGCCGAGATGATAGGTTGGGTTAGGTGAGGTTATATTACGTTATTGATGTATATGAAGGTCAAACGGAGACGTAGAGGCCAACTCGCTAGGAATGTTGTCAAATATTACCGCCGAGATGTTAGGTTGGCTTAGGTTAGGTTATATTACGTTATTGGTGTATATAAAGGTCCCACGGAGACGTAGAGGAAAAATCGCCAGGAATGTTGTCAAATATTACCGCCGAGATGATAGGTTGGGTTAGGTTAGGTTATATTACGTTATTGATGTATATGAAGGTCAAACGGAGACCTAGAGGCCAACTCGCCAGGAATGTTGTCAAATATTACCGTCGAGATGTTAGGTTGTGTTAGGTTATGTTGTATTACGTTATTGATGTATATAAAGGTCCCACGGAGACGCAGAGGCCAACAAGCCAGAAATGTGGTCAAACATTACCGCCAAGATGTTAGATTGGGTTAGGTTATGTTATATTACGTTATTGATGTATATAAAGATGCCACGGAGACGTAGAGCCCAACTCGCCAGGAATGTTGTCAAATATTACCGCCGAGACGATAGGTTGGATTAGGTTAGGTTATATTTCGTTATTGATGTATATGAAGGTCCCACGGAGACGTAGAGGCCAACTCGCCAGGAATGTTGTCAAATATTACCGCCGAGATGCTAGGTTGGGTTAGGTTAGTTTATATTACGTTATTGAAGTATGTAAAGGTCCCACGGAGACGTAGAGGCCAACAAGCCAGGAATGTGGTCAAATATTACCGCCGAGATGTTAGATTGGGTTAGGCTAGCTTATATTATGTTATTGATGGATATAAAGGTCCCACGGAGACGTAGAGGGTAACTCGCCAGGAATGTTGTCAAATATTACCGCCGAGATGATAGGTTGGGTTATATTAGGTTATTGATGTATATAAATGTCCCACGGAGACGTAGAAGCCAACTCGCCAGGAATGTTGTCAAATATTACCGCCGAGATGATATGTTGGGTTAGGTGAGCTTATATTACGTTATTGATGTATATGAAGGACAACCGTAGACGTAGAGGCCAACTCGCCAGGTATGTTGTCGAATATTACCGCCGAGATGTCAGGTTGGGTTAGGTTAGGTTGTATTACGTTATTGATGTATATAAAGGTCCCACGGAGACGTAGAGGCCAACTCGCCAGGAATGTTGTCAAATATTACCGCGGAGATGATAGGTTGGGTTAGGTTACGTTATATTACGTTATTGATGTATATGAAGGTCAAACGGAGACGTAGAGGCCAACTCGCCAGGAATGTTGTCAAATATTACCGCCGAGATGGTAGGTTGGGTTAGGTTAGGTTATATTACGTTATTGATGTATATGAAGGTCAAACGGAGACGTAGAGGCCAACTCGCCAGGTATGTTGTCAAATATTACCGCCGAGACGATAGGTTGGATTAGGTTAGGTTATATTTCGTTATTGATGTATATGAAGGTCCCACGGAGACGTAGAGGCCAACTCTCCAGGAATGTTGTCAAATATTACCGCCGGGATGCTAGGTTGGGTTAGGTTAGTTTATATTACGTTATTGAAGTATGTAAAGGTCCCACGGAGACGTAGAGGCCAACAAGCCAGGAATGTGGTCAAATATTACCGCCGAGATGTTAGATTGGGTTAGGCTAGCTTATATTATGTTATTGATGGATATAAAGGTCCCACGGAGACATAGAGGGTAACTCGCCAGGAATGTTGTCAAATATTACCGCCGAGATGATAGGTTGTGTTATATTAGGTTATTGATGTATATAAATGTCCCACGGAGACGTAGAAGCCAACTCGCCAGGAATGTTGTCAAATATTACCGCCAAGATGGTAGGTTGGGTTAGGTTAGGTTATATTACGTTATTGATGTATATGAAGGTCAAACGGAGACGTAGAGGCCAACTCGCCAGGAATGTTGTCAAATATTACCGCCGAGATGCTAGGTTGGGTTAGGTTAGTTTATATTACGTTATTGAAGTATGTAAAAGTCCCACGGCGACGTAGAGGCCAACAAGCCAGGAATGTGGTCAAATATTACCGCCGAGATGTTAGATTGGGTTAGGCTAGCTTATATTATGTTATTGATGGATATAAAGGTCCCACGGAGACGTAGAGGGTAACTCGCCAGGAATGTTGTCAAATATTACCGCCGAGATGATAGGCTAGCTTATATTATGTTATTGATGGATATAAAGGTCCCACGGAGACGTAGAGGGTAACTCGCTAGGTATGTTGTCAAATATTACCCCGGACATGTTAGGTTGGGTTAGGTTAGGTTACATTACGTTATTGATGTATATGAAGGTCAAACGGAGACGTAGAGGCCAACTCGCCAGGAATGTTGTCATATATTACCGCGGAGATGATAGGTTGGGTTAGTTTAGGTTATATTACGTTATTGATGTATATAAAGGTCCCACGGAGACGTAGAGGCCAAATCGCCAGGAATGTTGTCAAATATTACCGCCGAGATGATAGGTTGGGTTAGGTTACGTTATACTACGTTATTGATGTATATGAAGGTCAAACGGAGACGTAGAGGCCAACTCGCCAGGAATGATGTCAAATATTTTCGCCGAGATGTTATGTTGTGTTAGGTTAGGTTATATTAGGTTATTGATGTATACAAAGGTCCCACGGAGACGGAGAAGCCAACTCGCCAGGAATGTTGTCAAATATTACCGCCGAGATGTTAGGTTGGGTTAGGTTAGGTTATATTACGCTATTGAAGTATGTAAAGGTCCCACGGAGACGTAGAGGCCAACAAGCCAGGAATGTGGTCAAATATTACCGCCGAGATGTTAGATTGGGTTAGGCTAGCTTATATTATGTTATTGATGGATATAAAGGTCCCACGGAGACGTAGAGGCCAACTCGCCAGGAGCGTTGTCAAATATTACCGCCGAGATGATAGGTTGGGTTAGGTGAGGTTATATTACGTTATTGATGTATATGAAGGTCAAACGGAGACGTAGAGGCCAACTCGCTAGGAATGTTGTCAAATATTACCGCCGAGATGTTAGGTTGGCTTAGGTTAGGTTATATTACGTTATTGGTGTATATAAAGGTCCCACGGAGACGTAGAGGAAAAATCGCCAGGAATGTTGTCAAATATTACCGCCGAGATGATAGGTTGGGTTAGGTTAGGTTATATTACGTTATTGATGTATATGAAGGTCAAACGGAGACCTAGAGGCCAACTCGCCAGGAATGTTGTCAAATATTACCGTCGAGATGTTAGGTTGTGTTAGGTTATGTTGTATTACGTTATTGATGTATATAAAGGTCCCACGGAGACGCAGAGGCCAACAAGCCAGAAATGTGGTCAAACATTACCGCCAAGATGTTAGATTGGGTTAGGTTATGTTATATTACGTTATTGATGTATATAAAGATGCCACGGAGACGTAGAGCCCAACTCGCCAGGAATGTTGTCAAATATTACCGCCGAGACGATAGGTTGGATTAGGTTAGGTTATATTTCGTTATTGATGTATATGAAGGTCCCACGGAGACGTAGAGGCCAACTCGCCAGGAATGTTGTCAAATATTACCGCCGAGATGCTAGGTTGGGTTAGGTTAGTTTATATTACGTTATTGAAGTATGTAAAGGTCCCACGGAGACGTAGAGGCCAACAAGCCAGGAATGTGGTCAAATATTACCGCCGAGATGTTAGATTGGGTTAGGCTAGCTTATATTATGTTATTGATGGATATAAAGGTCCCACGGAGACGTAGAGGGTAACTCGCCAGGAATGTTGTCAAATATTACCGCCGAGATGATAGGTTGGGTTATATTAGGTTATTGATGTATATAAATGTCCCACGGAGACGTAGAAGCCAACTCGCCAGGAATGTTGTCAAATATTACCGCCGAGATGATATGTTGGGTTAGGTGAGGTTATATTACGTTATTGATGTATATGAAGGACAACCGTAGACGTAGAGGCCAACTCGCCAGGTATGTTGTCGAATATTACCGCCAAGATGTCAGGTTGGGTTAGGTTAGGTTGTATTACGTTATTGATGTATATAAAGGTCCCACGGAGACGTAGAGGCCAACTCGCCAGGAATGTTGTCAAATATTACCGCGGAGATGATAGGTTGGGTTAGGTTACGTTATATTACGTTATTGATGTATATGAAGGTCAAACGGAGACGTAGAGGCCAACTCGCCAGGAATGTTGTCAAATATTACCGCCGAGATGGTAGGTTGGGTTAGGTTAGGTTATATTACGTTATTGATGTATATGAAGGTCAAACGGAGACGTAGAGGCCAACTCGCCAGGAATGTTGTCAAATATTACCGCCGAGACGATAGGTTGGATTAGGTTAGGTTATATTTCGTTATTGATGTATATGAAGGTCCCACGGAGACGTAGAGGCCAACTCGCCAGGAATGTTGTCAAATATTACCGCCGAGATGCTAGGTTGGGTTAGGTTAGTTTATATTACGTTATTGAAGTATGTAAAGGTCCCACGGAGACGTAGAGGCCAACAAGCCAGGAATGTGGTCAAATATTACCGCCGAGATGTTAGATTGGGTTAGGCTAGCTTATATTATGTTATTGATGGATATAAAGGTCCCACGGAGACATAGAGGGTAACTCGCCAGGAATGTTGTCAAATATTACCGCCGAGATGATAGGTTGTGTTATATTAGGTTATTGATGTATATAAATGTCCCACGGAGACGTAGAAGCCAACTCGCCAGGAATGTTGTCAAATATTACCGCCAAGATGGTAGGTTGGGTTAGGTTAGGTTATATTACGTTATTGATGTATATGAAGGTCAAACGGAGACGTAGAGGCCAACTCGCCAGGAATGTTGTCAAATATTACCGCCGAGACGATAGGTTGGATTAGGTTAGGTTATATTTCGTTATTGATGTATATGAAAGTCCCACGGAGACGTAGAGGCCAACTCGCCAGGAATGTTGTCAAATATTACCGGCGAGATGCTAGGTTGGGTTAGGTTAGTTTATATTACGTTATTGAAGTATGTAAAGGTCCCACGGAGACGTAGAGGCCAACAAGCCAGGAATGTGGTCAAATATTACCGCCGAGATGTTAGATTGGGTTAGGCTAGCTTATATTATGTTATTGATGGATATAAAGGTCCCACGGAGACGTAGAGGGTAACTCGCCAGGAATGTTGTCAAATATTACCGCCGAGATGATAGGTTGGTTTATATTAGGTTATTGATGTATATAAAGGTCCCACGGAGACGTAGAGCCCAACTCGCCAGGAATGTTGTCAAATATTACCGCCGAGACGATAGGTTGGATTAGGTTAGGTTATATTTCGTTATTGATGTATATGAAGGTCCCACGGAGACGTAGAGGCCAACTCGCCAGGAATGTTGTCAAATATTACCGCCGAGATGCTAGGTTGGGTTAGGTTAGTTTATATTACGTTATTGAAGTATGTAAAGGTCCCACGGCGACGTAGAGGCCAACAAGCCAGGAATGTGGTCAAATATTACCGCCGAGATGTTAGATTGGGTTAGGCTAGCTTATATTATGTTATTGATGGATATAAAGGTCCCACGGAGACGTAGAGGGTAACTCGCCAGGAATGTTGTCAAATATTACCGCCGAGATGATAGGCTAGCTTATATTATGTTATTGATGGATATAAAGGTCCCACGGAGACGTAGAGGGTAACTCGCCAGGTATGTTGTCAAATATTACCCCGGACATGTTAGGTTGGGTTAGGTTAGGTTACATTACGTTATTGATGTATATGAAGGTCAAACGGAGACGTAGAGGCCAACTCGCCAGGAATGTTGTCATATATTACCGCGGAGATGATAGGTTGGGTTAGTTTAGGTTATATTACGTTATTGATGTATATAAAGGTCCCACGGAGACGTAGAGGCCAAATCGCCAGGAATGTTGTCAAATATTACCGCCGAGATGATAGGTTGGGTTAGGTTACGTTATATTACGTTATTGATGTATATGAAGGTCAAACGGAGACGTAGAGGCCAACTCGCCAGGAATGTTGTCAAATATTACCGCCGAGATGCTAGGTTGGGTTAGGTTAGTTTATATTACGTTATTGAAGTATGTAAAAGTCCCACGGCGACGTAGAGGCCAACAAGCCAGGAATGTGGTCAAATATTACCGCCGAGATGTTAGATTGGGTTAGGCTAGCTTATATTATGTTATTGATGGATATAAAGGTCCCACGGAGACGTAGAGGGTAACTCGCCAGGAATGTTGTCAAATATTACCGCCGAGATGATAGGCTAGCTTATATTATGTTATTGATGGATATAAAGGTCCCACGGAGACGTAGAGGGTAACTCGCTAGGTATGTTGTCAAATATTACCCCGGACATGTTAGGTTGGGTTAGGTTAGGTTACATTACGTTATTGATGTATATGAAGGTCAAACGGAGACGTAGAGGCCAACTCGCCAGGAATGTTGTCATATATTACCGCGGAGATGATAGGTTGGGTTAGTTTAGGTTATATTACGTTATTGATGTATATAAAGGTCCCACGGAGACGTAGAGGCCAAATCGCCAGGAATGTTGTCAAATATTACCGCCGAGATGATAGGTTGGGTTAGGTTACGTTATACTACGTTATTGATGTATATGAAGGTCAAACGGAGACGTAGAGGCCAACTCGCCAGGAATGATGTCAAATATTTTCGCCGAGATGTTATGTTGTGTTAGGTTAGGTTATATTAGGTTATTGATGTATACAAAGGTCCCACGGAGACGGAGAAGCCAACTCGCCAGGAATGTTGTCAAATATTACCGCCGAGATGTTAGGTTGGGTTAGGTTAGGTTATATTACGCTATTGAAGTATGTAAAGGTCCCACGGAGACGTAGAGGCCAACAAGCCAGGAATGTGGTCAAATATTACCGCCGAGATGTTAGATTGGGTTAGGCTAGCTTATATTATGTTATTGATGGATATAAAGGTCCCACGGAGACGTAGAGGCCAACTCGCCAGGAGCGTTGTCAAATATTACCGCCGAGATGATAGGTTGGGTTAGGTGAGGTTATATTACGTTATTGATGTATATGAAGGTCAAACGGAGACGTAGAGGCCAACTCGCTAGGAATGTTGTCAAATATTACCGCCGAGATGTTAGGTTGGCTTAGGTTAGGTTATATTACGTTATTGGTGTATATAAAGGTCCCACGGAGACGTAGAGGAAAAATCGCCAGGAATGTTGTCAAATATTACCGCCGAGATGATAGGTTGGGTTAGGTTAGGTTATATTACGTTATTGATGTATATGAAGGTCAAACGGAGACCTAGAGGCCAACTCGCCAGGAATGTTGTCAAATATTACCGTCGAGATGTTAGGTTGTGTTAGGTTATGTTGTATTACGTTATTGATGTATATAAAGGTCCCACGGAGACGCAGAGGCCAACAAGCCAGAAATGTGGTCAAACATTACCGCCAAGATGTTAGATTGGGTTAGGTTATGTTATATTACGTTATTGATGTATATAAAGATGCCACGGAGACGTAGAGCCCAACTCGCCAGGAATGTTGTCAAATATTACCGCCGAGACGATAGGTTGGATTAGGTTAGGTTATATTTCGTTATTGATGTATATGAAGGTCCCACGGAGACGTAGAGGCCAACTCGCCAGGAATGTTGTCAAATATTACCGCCGAGATGCTAGGTTGGGTTAGGTTAGTTTATATTACGTTATTGAAGTATGTAAAGGTCCCACGGAGACGTAGAGGCCAACAAGCCAGGAATGTGGTCAAATATTACCGCCGAGATGTTAGATTGGGTTAGGCTAGCTTATATTATGTTATTGATGGATATAAAGGTCCCACGGAGACGTAGAGGGTAACTCGCCAGGAATGTTGTCAAATATTACCGCCGAGATGATAGGTTGGGTTATATTAGGTTATTGATGTATATAAATGTCCCACGGAGACGTAGAAGCCAACTCGCCAGGAATGTTGTCAAATATTACCGCCGAGATGATATGTTGGGTTAGGTGAGGTTATATTACGTTATTGATGTATATGAAGGACAACCGTAGACGTAGAGGCCAACTCGCCAGGTATGTTGTCGAATATTACCGCCGAGATGTCAGGTTGGGTTAGGTTAGGTTGTATTACGTTATTGATGTATATAAAGGTCCCACGGAGACGTAGAGGCCAACTCGCCAGGAATGTTGTCAAATATTACCGCGGAGATGATAGGTTGGGTTAGGTTACGTTATATTACGTTATTGATGTATATGAAGGTCAAACGGAGACGTAGAGGCCAACTCGCCAGGAATGTTGTCAAATATTACCGCCGAGATGGTAGGTTGGGTTAGGTTAGGTTATATTACGTTATTGATGTATATGAAGGTCAAACGGAGACGTAGAGGCCAACTCGCCAGGAATGTTGTCAAATATTACCGCCGAGACGATAGGTTGGATTAGGTTAGGTTATATTTCGTTATTGATGTATATGAAAGTCCCACGGAGACGTAGAGGCCAACTCGCCAGGAATGTTGTCAAATATTACCGGCGAGATGCTAGGTTGGGTTAGGTTAGTTTATATTACGTTATTGAAGTATGTAAAGGTCCCACGGAGACGTAGAGGCCAACAAGCCAGGAATGTGGTCAAATATTACCGCCGAGATGTTAGATTGGGTTAGGCTAGCTTATATTATGTTATTGATGGATATAAAGGTCCCACGGAGACGTAGAGGGTAACTCGCCAGGAATGTTGTCAAATATTACCGCCGAGATGATAGGTTGGTTTATATTAGGTTATTGATGTATATAAAGGTCCCACGGAGACGTAGAGCCCAACTCGCCAGGAATGTTGTCAAATATTACCGCCGAGACGATAGGTTGGATTAGGTTAGGTTATATTTCGTTATTGATGTATATGAAGGTCCCACGGAGACGTAGAGGCCAACTCGCCAGGAATGTTGTCAAATATTACCGCCGAGATGCTAGGTTGGGTTAGGTTAGTTTATATTACGTTATTGAAGTATGTAAAGGTCCCACGGCGACGTAGAGGCCAACAAGCCAGGAATGTGGTCAAATATTACCGCCGAGATGTTAGATTGGGTTAGGCTAGCTTATATTATGTTATTGATGGATATAAAGGTCCCACGGAGACGTAGAGGGTAACTCGCCAGGAATGTTGTCAAATATTACCGCCGAGATGATAGGCTAGCTTATAATATGTTATTGATGGATATAAAGGTCCCACGGAGACGTAGAGGGTAACTCGCCAGGTATGTTGTCAAATATTACCCCGGACATGTTAGGTTGGGTTAGGTTAGGTTACATTACGTTATTGATGTATATGAAGGTCAAACGGAGACGTAGAGGCCAACTCGCCAGGAATGTTGTCATATATTACCGCGGAGATGATAGGTTGGGTTAGTTTAGGTTATATTACGTTATTGATGTATATAAAGGTCCCACGGAGACGTAGAGGCCAAATCGCCAGGAATGTTGTCAAATATTACCGCCGAGATGATAGGTTGGGTTAGGTTACGTTATATTACGTTATTGATGTATATGAAGGTCAAACGGAGACGTAGAGGCCAACTCGCCAGGAATGATGTCAAATATTTTCGCCGAGATGTTATGTTGTGTTAGGTTAGGTTATATTAGGTTATTGATGTATACAAAGGTCCCACGGAGACGGAGAAGCCAACTCGCCAGGAATGTTGTCAAATATTACCGCCGAGATGTTAGATTGGGTTAGGCTAGCTTATATTATGTTATTGATGGATATAAAGGTCCCACGGAGACGTAGAGGCCAACTCGCCAGGAGCGTTGTCAAATATTACCGCCGAGATGATAGGTTGGGTTAGGTGAGGTTATATTACGTTATTGATGTATATGAAGGTCAAACGGAGACGTAGAGGCCAACTCGCTAGGAATGTTGTCAAATATTACCGCCGAGATGTTAGGTTGGCTTAGGTTAGGTTATATTACGTTATTGATGTATATAAAGGTCCCACGGAGACGTAGAGGCCAACTCGACAGGAATGTTGTCAAATATTACCGCCGAGATGATATGTTGGATTAGGTGAGGTTATATTACGTTAATGATGTATATAAAGGTCCCACGGGGGCGTAGAGGCCAACTCGCCAGCAATGTTGTCAAATATTACCGCCGAGATGGTAGGTTGGGTTAGGTTAGGTTATATTACGTTATTGATGAATATAAATGTCCCACGGAGACGTAGAGGCCAACTCGCCAGGAATGTTGTCAAATATTACCGCCGAGATGATATGTTGGGTTAGGTGAGGTTATATTTCGTTATTGATGTATATGAAGGACAAACGTAGACGTAGAGGCCAACTCGCCAGGTATGTTTTCAAATATTACCCCGGAGATGTTAGGTTGGGTTAGGTTAGGTTACATTACGTTATTGATGTATATGAAGGTCAAACGGAGACGTAGAGGCCAACTCGCCAGGAATGTTGTCATATATTACCGCGGAGATGATAGGTTGGGTTAGGTTAGGTTATATTACGTTATTGGTGTATATAAAGGTCCCACGGAGACGTAGAGGAAAAATCGCCAGGAATGTTGTCAAATATTACCGCCGAGATGATAGGTTGGGTTAGGTTAGGTTATATTACGTTATTGATGTATATGAAGGTCAAACGGAGACCTAGAGGCCAACTCGCCAGGAATGTTGTCAAATATTACCGTCGAGATGTTAGGTTGTGTTAGGTTATGTTGTATTACGTTATTGATGTATATAAAGGTCCCACGGAGACGCAGAGGCCAACAAGCCAGAAATGTGGTCAAACATTACCGCCAAGATGTTAGATTGGGTTAGGTTATGTTATATTACGTTATTGATGTATATAAAGATGCCACGGAGACGTAGAGCCCAACTCGCCAGGAATGTTGTCAAATATTACCGCCGAGACGATAGGTTGGATTAGGTTAGGTTATATTTCGTTATTGATGTATATGAAGGTCCCACGGAGACGTAGAGGCCAACTCGCCAGGAATGTTGTCAAATATTACCGCCGAGATGCTAGGTTGGGTTAGGTTAGTTTATATTACGTTATTGAAGTATGTAAAGGTCCCACGGAGACGTAGAGGCCAACAAGCCAGGAATGTGGTCAAATATTACCGCCGAGATGTTAGATTGGGTTAGGCTAGCTTATATTATGTTATTGATGGATATAAAGGTCCCACGGAGACGTAGAGGGTAACTCGCCAGGAATGTTGTCAAATAGTACCGCCGAGATGATAGGTTGGGTTATATTAGGTTATTGATGTATATAAATGTCCCACGGAGACGTAGAAGCCAACTCGCCAGGAATGTTGTCAAATATTACCGCCGAGATGATATGTTGGGTTAGGTGAGGTTATATTACGTTATTGATGTATATGAAGGACAACCGTAGACGTAGAGGCCAACTCGCCAGGTATGTTGTCGAATATTACCGCCGAGATGTCAGGTTGGGTTAGGTTAGGTTGTATTACGTTATTGATGTATATAAAGGTCCCACGGAGACGTAGAGGCCAACTCGCCAGGAATGTTGTCAAATATTACCGCGGAGATGATAGGTTGGGTTAGGTTACGTTATATTACGTTATTGATGTATATGAAGGTCAAACGGAGACGTAGAGGCCAACTCGCCAGGAATGTTGTCAAATATTACCGCCGAGATGGTAGGTTGGGTTAGGTTAGGTTATATTACGTTATTGATGTATATGAAGGTCAAACGGAGACGTAGAGGCCAACTCGCCAGGAATGTTGTCAAATATTACCGCCGAGACGATAGGTTGGATTAGGTTAGGTTATATTTCGTTATTGATGTATATGAAGGTCCCACGGAGACGTAGAGGCCAACTCGCCAGGAATGTTGTCAAATATTACCGCCGAGATGCTAGGTTGGGTTAGGTTAGTTTATATTACGTTATTGAAGTATGTAAAGGTCCCACGGAGACGTAGAGGCCAACAAGCCAGGAATGTGGTCAAATATTACCGCCGAGATGTTAGATTGGGTTAGGCTAGCTTATATTATGTTATTGATGGATATAAAGGTCCCACGGAGACATAGAGGGTAACTCGCCAGGAATGTTGTCAAATATTACCGCCGAGATGATAGGTTGTGTTATATTAGGTTATTGATGTATATAAATGTCCCACGGAGACGTAGAAGCCAACTCGCCAGGAATGTTGTCAAATATTACCGCCAAGATGGTAGGTTGGGTTAGGTTAGGTTATATTACGTTATTGATGTATATGAAGGTCAAACGGAGACGTAGAGGCCAACTCGCCAGGAATGTTGTCAAATATTACCGCCGAGACGATAGGTTGGATTAGGTTAGGTTATATTTCGTTATTGATGTATATGAAGGTCCCACGGAGACGTAGAGGCCAACTCGCCAGGAATGTTGTCAAATATTACCGCCGAGATGCTAGGTTGGGTTAGGTTAGTTTATATTACGTTATTGAAGTATGTAAAGGTCCCACGGAGACGTAGAGGCCAACAAGCCAGGAATGTGGTCAAATATTACCGCCGAGATGTTAGATTGGGTTAGGCTAGCTTATATTATGCTATTGATGGATATAAAGGTCCCACGGAGACATAGAGGGTAACTCGCCAGGAATGTTGTCAAATATTACCGCCGAGATGATAGGTTGGTTTATATTAGGTTATTGATGTATATAAAGGTCCCACGGAGACGTAGAGCCCAACTCGCCAGGAATGTTGTCAAATATTACCGCCGAGACGATAGGTTGGATTAGGTTAGGTTATATTTCGTTATTGATGTATATGAAGGTCCCACGGAGACGTAGAGGCCAACTCGCCAGGAATGTTGTCAAATATTACCGCCGAGATGCTAGGTTGGGTTAGGTTAGTTTATATTACGTTATTGAAGTATGTAAAGGTCCCACGGCGACGTAGAGGCCAACAAGCCAGGAATGTGGTCAAATATTACCGCCGAGATGTTAGATTGGGTTAGGCTAGCTTATATTATGTTATTGATGGATATAAAGGTCCCACGGAGACGTAGAGGGTAACTCGCCAGGAATGTTGTCAAATATTACCGCCGAGATGATAGGTTGGGTTATATTAGGTTATTGATGTATATAAATGTCCCACGGAGACGTAGAAGCCAACTCGCCAGGAATGTTGTCAAATATTGCCGCCGAGATGATATGTTGGGTTAGGTGAGGTTATATTACGTTATTGATGTATATGAAGGACAACCGTAGACGTAGAGGCCAACTCGCCAGGTATGTTGTCGAATATTACCGCCGAGATGTTAGGTTGGGTTAGGTTAGGTTGTATTACGTTATTGATGTATATAAAGGTCCCACGGAGACGTAGAGGCCAACAAGCCAGGAATGTGGTTAAATATTACCGCCGAGATGATAGGTTGGGTTAGGTTAGGTTATATTACGTTATGGATGTTTATAAATGTCCAACGGAGACGTAGGGGCCAACTCGCCAGGAATGTTGTCAAATATTACCGCGGAGATGATAGGTTGGGTTAGGTTACGTTATATTACGTTATTGATGTATATGAAGGTCAAACGGAGACGTAGAGGCCAACTCGCCAGGAATGATGTCAAATATTTTCGCCGATATGTTATGTTGTGTTAGGTTAGGTTATATTACGTTATTGATGTATACAAAGGTCCCACGGAGACGGAGAAGCCAACTCGCCAGGAATGTTGTCAAATATTACCGCCGAGATGTTAGGTTGGGTTAGGTTAGGTTATATTACGTTATTGAAGTATGTAAAGGTCCCACGGAGACGTAGAGGCCAACAAGCCAGGAATGTGGTCAAATATTACCGCCGAGATGTTAGATTGGGTTAGGCTAGCTTATATTATGTTATTGATGGATATAAAGGTCCCACGGAGACGTAGAGGCCAACTCGCCAGGAGCGTTGTCAAATATTACTGCCGAGATGATAGGTTGGGTTAGGTGAGGTTATATTACGTTATTGATGTATATGAAGGTCAAACGGAGACGTAGAGGCCAACTCGCTAGGAATGTTGTCAAATATTACCGCCGAGATGTTAGGTTGGGTTAGGTTAGGTTATATTACGTTATTGATGTATATAAAGGTCCCACGGAGACGTAGAGGCCAACTCGCCAGGAATGTTGTCAAATATTACCGCCGAGATGATATGTTGGATTAGGTGAGGTTATATTACGTTAATGATGTATATAAAGGTCCCACGGGGGCGTAGAGGCCAACTCGCCAGCAATGTTGTCAAATATTACCGCCGAGATGGTAGGTTGGGTTAGGTTAGGTTATATTACGTTATTGATGAATATAAATGTCCCACGGAGACGTAGAGGCCAACTCGCCAGGAATGTTGTCAAATATTACCGCCGAGATGCTAGGTTGGGTTAGGTTAGTTTATATTACGTTATTGAAGTATGTAAAGGTCCCACGGAGACGTAGAGGCCAACAAGCCAGGAATGTGGTCAAATATTACCGCCGAGATGTTAGATTGGGTTAGGCTAGCTTATATTATGTTATTGATGGATATAAAGGTCCCACGGAGACATAGAGGGTAACTCGCCAGGAATGTTGTCAAATATTACCGCCGAGATGATAGGTTGTGTTATATTAGGTTATTGATGTATATAAATGTCCCACGGAGACGTAGAAGCCAACTCGCCAGGAATGTTGTCAAATATTACCGCCAAGATGGTAGGTTGGGTTAGGTTAGGTTATATTACGTTATTGATGTATATGAAGGTCAAACGGAGACGTAGAGGCCAACTCGCCAGGAATGTTGTCAAATATTACCGCCGAGACGATAGGTTGGATTAGGTTAGGTTATATTTCGTTATTGATGTATATGAAGGTCCCACGGAGACGTAGAGGCCAACTCGCCAGGAATGTTGTCAAATATTACCGCCGAGATGCTAGGTTGGGTTAGGTTAGTTTATATTACGTTATTGAAGTATGTAAAGGTCCCACGGAGACGTAGAGGCCAACAAGCCAGGAATGTGGTCAAATATTACCGCCGAGATGTTAGATTGGGTTAGGCTAGCTTATATTATGCTATTGATGGATATAAAGGTCCCACGGAGACATAGAGGGTAACTCGCCAGGAATGTTGTCAAATATTACCGCCGAGATGATAGGTTGGTTTATATTAGGTTATTGATGTATATAAAGGTCCCACGGAGACGTAGAGCCCAACTCGCCAGGAATGTTGTCAAATATTACCGCCGAGACGATAGGTTGGATTAGGTTAGGTTATATTTCGTTATTGATGTATATGAAGGTCCCACGGAGACGTAGAGGCCAACTCGCCAGGAATGTTGTCAAATATTACCGCCGAGATGCTAGGTTGGGTTAGGTTAGTTTATATTACGTTATTGAAGTATGTAAAGGTCCCACGGCGACGTAGAGGCCAACAAGCCAGGAATGTGGTCAAATATTACCGCCGAGATGTTAGATTGGGTTAGGCTAGCTTATATTATGTTATTGATGGATATAAAGGTCCCACGGAGACGTAGAGGGTAACTCGCCAGGAATGTTGTCAAATATTACCGCCGAGATGATAGGTTGGGTTATATTAGGTTATTGATGTATATAAATGTCCCAGGGAGACGTAGAAGCCAACTCGCCAGGAATGTTGTCAAATATTGCCGCCGAGATGATATGTTGGGTTAGGTGAGGTTATATTACGTTATTGATGTATATGAAGGACAACCGTAGACGTAGAGGCCAACTCGCCAGGTATGTTGTCGAATATTACCGCCGAGATGTTAGGTTGGGTTAGGTTAGGTTGTATTACGTTATTGATGTATATAAAGGTCCCACGGAGACGTAGAGGCCAACAAGCCAGGAATGTGGTTAAATATTACCGCCGAGATGATAGGTTGGGTTAGGTTAGGTTATATTACGTTATGGATGTTTATAAATGTCCAACGGAGACGTAGGGGCCAACTCGCCAGGAATGTTGTCAAATATTACCGCGGAGATGATAGGTTGGGTTAGGTTACGTTATATTACGTTATTGATGTATATGAAGGTCAAACGGAGACGTAGAGGCCAACTCGCCAGGAATGATGTCAAATATTTTCGCCGATATGTTATGTTGTGTTAGGTTAGGTTATATTACGTTATTGATGTATACAAAGGTCCCACGGAGACGGAGAAGCCAACTCGCCAGGAATGTTGTCAAATATTACCGCCGAGATGTTAGGTTGGGTTAGGTTAGGTTATATTACGTTATTGAAGTATGTAAAGGTCCCACGGAGACGTAGAGGCCAACAAGCCAGGAATGTGGTCAAATATTACCGCCGAGATGTTAGATTGGGTTAGGCTAGCTTATATTATGTTATTGATGGATATAAAGGTCCCACGGAGACGTAGAGGCCAACTCGCCAGGAGCGTTGTCAAATATTACTGCCGAGATGATAGGTTGGGTTAGGTGAGGTTATATTACGTTATTGATGTATATGAAGGTCAAACGGAGACGTAGAGGCCAACTCGCTAGGAATGTTGTCAAATATTACCGCCGAGATGTTAGGTTGGGTTAGGTTAGGTTATATTACGTTATTGATGTATATAAAGGTCCCACGGAGACGTAGAGGCCAACTCGCCAGGAATGTTGTCAAATATTACCGCCGAGATGATATGTTGGATTAGGTGAGGTTATATTACGTTAATGATGTATATAAAGGTCCCACGGGGGCGTAGAGGCCAACTCGCCAGCAATGTTGTCAAATATTACCGCCGAGATGGTAGGTTGGGTTAGGTTAGGTTATATTACGTTATTGATGAATATAAATGTCCCACGGAGACGTAGAGGCCAACTCGCCAGGAATGTTGTCAAATATTACCGCCGAGATGATATGTTGGGTTAGGTGAGGTTATATTTCGTTATTGATGTATATGAAGGACAGACGTAGACGTAGAGGCCAACTCGCCAGGTATGTTGTCAAATATTACCCCGGAGATGTTAGGTTGGGTTAGGTTAGGTTACATTACGTTATTGATGTATATGAAGGTCAAACGGAGACGTAGAGGCCAACTCGCCAGGAATGTTGTCATATATTACCGCGGAGATGATAGGTTGGGTTAGGTTAGGTTATATTACGTTATTGATGTATATAAAGGTCCCACGGAGACGTAGAGGCCAAATCGCCAGGAATGTTGTCAAATATTACCGCCGAGATGTTAGATTGGGTTAGGCTAGCTTATATTATGTTATTGATGGATATAAAGGTCCCACGGAGACGTAGAGGGTAACTCGCCAGGAATGTTGTCAAATATTACCGCCGAGATGATAGGTTGGGTTATATTAGGTTATTGATGTATATAAATGTCCCACGGAGACGTAGAAGCCAACTCGCCAGGAATGCTGTCAAATATTACCGCCAAGATGGTAGGTTGGGTTAGGTTAGGTTATATTACGTTATTGATGTATATGAAGGTCAAACGGAGACGTAGAGGCCAACTCGCCAGGAATGTTGTCAAATATTACGGCCGAGATGATAGGTTGGGTTATATTAGGTTATTGATGTATATAAATGTCCCACGGAGACGTAGAAGCCAACTCGCCAGGAATGTTGTCAAATATTACAGCCGAGATGATATGTTGGGTTAGGTGAGGTTATGTTACGTTATTGATGTATATGAAGGACAACCGTAGACGTAGAGGCCAACTCGCCAGGTATGTTGTCGAATATTACCGCCGAGATGGTAGGTTGGGTTAGGTTAGGTTATATTACGTTATTGATGTATATAAATGTCCCACGGAGACGTAGAGGCCAACTGGCCAGGAATGTTGTCAAATATTACCGCCGAGATGATAGGTTGGGTTAGGTTAGGTTATATTTCGTTATTGATGTACATGAAGGTCCCACGGAGACCTAGAGGCCAACTCGCCAGGAATGTTGTCAAATATTACCGCCGAGATGTTAGGTTGTGTTAGGTTAGGTTGTATTACGTTATTGATGTATATAAAGGTCCCACGGAGACGTAGAGGCCAACTCGCCAGCAATGTTGTCAAATATTACCGCCGAGATGGTAGGTTGGATTAGGTTAGGTTATATTACGTTATTGATGTATATAAAGGTCCCACGGAGACGTAGAGGCCAACTCGCCAGGAATGTTGTCAAATATTACCGCCGAGATGATAGGTTGGGTTAGGTTAGGTTATATTACGTTATTGATGTATATGAAGGTCAAACGGAGACCTAGAGGCCAACTCGCCAGGAATGTTGTCAAATATTACCGCCAAGATGGTAGGTTGGGTTAGGTTAGGTTATATTACGTTATTGATGTATATAAAGGTCAAACGGAGACGTAGAGGCCAACTCGCCAGTAATGTTGTCAAATATTACCGCCGAGACGATAGGTTGGATTAGGTTAGGTTATATTTCGTTATTGATGTATATGAAGGTCCCACGGAGACGTAGAGCGAAACTCGCCAGGAATGTTGTCAAATATTACCGCCGAGATGCTAGGTTGGGTTAGGTTAGGTTATATTACGTTATTGATGTATATGAAGGTCAAACGGAGACCTAGAGGCCAACTCGCCAGGAATGTTGTCAAATATTACCGCCGAGATGTTAGGTTGTGTTAGGTTAGGTTGTATTACGTTATTGATGTATATAAAGGTCCCACGGAGACGTAGAGGCCAACTCGCCAGCAATGTTGTCAAATATTACCGCCGAGATGGTAGGTTGGATTAGGTTAGGTTATATTACGTTATTGATGTATATAAAGGTCCCACGGAGACGTAGAGGCCAACTCGCCAGGAATGTTGTCAAATATTACCGCCGAGATGCTAGGTTGGGTTAGGTTAGTTTATATTACGTTATTGAAGTATGTAAAGGTCCCACGGAGACGTAGAGGCCAACAAGCCAGGAATGAGGTCAAATATTACCGCCGAGATGTTAGATTGGGTTAGGCTAGCTTATATTATGTTATTGATGGATATAAAGGTCCCACGGAGACGTAGAGCCCAACTCGCCAGGAATGTTGTCAAATATTACCGCCGAGACGATAGGTTGGATTAGGTTAGGTTATATTTCGTTATTGATGTATATGAAGGTCCCACGGAGACGTAGAGGCCAACTCGCCAGGAATGTTGTCAAATATTACCGCCGAGATGCTAGGTTGGGTTAGGTTAGTTTATATTACGTTATTGAAGTATGTAAAGGTCCCACGGCGACGTAGAGGCCAACAAGCCAGGAATGTGGTCAAATATTACCGCCGAGATGTTAGATTGGGTTAGGCTAGCTTATATTATGTTATTGATGGATATAAAGGTCCCACGGAGACGTAGAGGGTAACTCGCCAGGAATGTTGTCAAATATTACCGCCGAGATGATAGGTTGGGTTATATTAGGTTATTGATGTATATAAATGTCCCACGGAGACGTAGAAGCCAACTCGCCAGGAATGTTGTCAAATATTACCGCCGAGATGATATGTTGGGTTAGGTGAGGTTATATTACGTTATTGATGTATATGAAGGACAACCGTAGACGTAGAGGCCAACTCGCCAGGTATGTTGTCGAATATTACCGCCGAGATGTTAGGTTGGGTTAGGTTAGGTTGTATTACGTTATTGATGTATATAAAGGTCCCACGGAGACGTAGAGGCCAACAAGCCAGGAATGTGGTTAAATATTACCGCCGAGATGATAGGTTGGGTTAGGTTAGGTTATATTACGTTATGGATGTTTATAAATGTCCAACGGAGACGTAGGGGCCAACTCGCCAGGAATGTTGTCAAATATTACCGCGGAGATGATAGGTTGGGTTAGGTTACGTTATATTACGTTATTGATGTATATGAAGGTCAAACGGAGACGTAGAGGCCAACTCGCCAGGAATGTTGTCAAATATTACCGCCGAGATGGTAGGTTGGGTTAGTTTAGGTTATATTACGTTATTGATGTATATAAATGTCCCACGGAGACGTAGAGGCCAACTGGCCAGGAATGTTGTCAAATATTACCGCCGAGATGATAGGTTGGGTTAGGTTAGGTTATATTTCGTTATTGATGTATATGAAGGTCCCACGGAGACCCAGAGGCCAACTCGCCAGGAATGTTGTCAAATATTACCGCCGAGATGTTAGGTTGTGTTAGGTTAGGTTGTATTACGTTATTGATGTATATAAAGGTCCCACGGAGGCGTAGAGGCCAATTCGCCAGCAATGTTGTCAAATATTACCGCCGAGATGATAGGTTGGGTTAGGTTACGTTATATTACGTTATTGATGTATATGAAGGTCAAACGGAGACGTAGAGGCCAACTCGCCAGGAATGATGTCAAATATTTTCGCCGAGATGTTATGTTGTGTTAGGTTAGGTTATATTACGTTATTGAAGTATGTAAAGGTCCCACGGAGACGTAGAGGCCAACAAGCCAGGAATGTGGTCAAATATTACCGCCGAGATGTTAGATTGGGTTAGGCTAGCTTATATTATGTTATTGATGGATATAAAGGTCCCACGGAGACGTAGAGGCCAACTCGCCAGGAGCGTTGTCAAATATTACCGCCGAGATGATAGGTTGGGTTAGGTGAGGTTATATTACGTTATTGATGTATATGAAGGTCAAACGGAGACGTAGAGGCCAACTCGCTAGGAATGTTGTCAAATATTACCGCCGAGATGTTAGGTTGGGTTAGGTTAGGTTATATTACGTTATTGATGTATATAAAGGTCCCACGGAGACGTAGAGGCCAACTCGCCAGGAATGTTGTCAAATATTACCGCCGAGATGATATGTTGGATTAGGTGAGGTTATATTACGTTAATGATGTATATAAAGGTCCCACGGGGGCGTAGAGGCCAACTCGCCAGCAATGTTGTCAAATATTACCGCCGAGATGGTAGGTTGGGTTAGGTTAGGTTATATTACGTTATTGATGAATATAAATGTCCCACGGAGACGTAGAGGCCAACTCGCCAGGAATGTTGTCAAATATTACCGCCGAGATGATATGTTGGGTTAGGTGAGGTTATATTTCGTTATTGATGTATATGAAGGACAAACGTAGACGTAGAGGCCAACTCGCCAGGTATGTTGTCGAATATTACCCCGGAGATGTTAGGTTGGGTTAGGTTAGGTTACATTACGTTATTGATGTATATGAAGGTCAAACGGAGACGTAGAGGCCAACTCGCCAGGAATGTTGTCATATATTACCGCGGAGACGATAGGTTGGGTTAGGTTAGGTTATATTACGTTATTGATGTATATAAAGGTCCCACGGAGACGTAGAGGCCAAATCGCCAGGAATGTTGTCAAATATTACCGCCGAGATGATAGGTTGGGTTAGGTTAGGTTATATTACGTTATTGATGTATATGAAGGTCAAACGGAGACCTAGAGGCCAACTCGCCAGGAATGTTGTCAAATATTACCGTCGAGATGTTAGGTTGTGTTAGGTTATGTTGTATTACGTTATTGATGTATATAAAGGTCCCACGGAGACGTAGAGGCCAACAAGCCAGAAATGTGGTCAAACATTACCGCCAAGATGTTAGATTGGGTTAGGTTATGTTATATTACGTTATTGATGTATATAAAGATGCCACGGAGACGTAGAGCCCAACTCGCCAGGAATGTTGTCAAATATTACCGCCGAGACGATAGGTTGGATTAGGTTAGGTTATATTTCGTTATTGATGTATATGAAGGTCCCACGGAGACGTAGAGGCCAACTCGCCAGGAATGTTGTCAAATATTACCGCCGAGATGCTAGGTTGGGTTAGGTTAGTTTATATTACGTTATTGAAGTATGTAAAGGTCCCACGGAGACGTAGAGGCCAACAAGCCAGGAATGTGGTCAAATATTACCGCCGAGATGTTAGATTGGGTTAGGCTAGCTTATATTATGTTATTGATGGATATAAAGGTCCCACGGAGACGTAGAGGGTAACTCGCCAGGAATGTTGTCAAATATTACCGCCGAGATGATAGGTTGGGTTATATTAGGTTATTGATGTATATAAATGTCCCACGGAGACGTAGAAGCCAACTCGCCAGGAATGTTGTCAAATATTACCGCCGAGATGATATGTTGGGTTAGGTGAGGTTATATTACGTTATTGATGTATATGAAGGACAACCGTAGACGTAGAGGCCAACTCGCCAGGTATGTTGTCGAATATTACCGCCGAGATGTCAGGTTGGGTTAGGTTAGGTTGTATTACGTTATTGATGTATATAAAGGTCCCACGGAGACGTAGAGGCCAACTCGCCAGGAATGTTGTCAAATATTACCGCGGAGATGATAGGTTGGGTTAGGTTACGTTATATTACGTTATTGATGTATATGAAGGTCAAACGGAGACGTAGAGGCCAACTCGCCAGGAATGTTGTCAAATATTACCGCCGAGATGGTAGGTTGGGTTAGGTTAGGTTATATTGCGTTATTGATGTATATGAAGGTCAAACGGAGACGTAGAGGCCAACTCGCCAGGAATGTTGTCAAATATTACCGCCGAGACGATAGGTTGGATTAGGTTAGGTTATATTTCGTTATTGATGTATATGAAGGTCCCACGGAGACGTAGAGGCCAACTCGCCAGGAATGTTGTCAAATATTACCGCCGAGATGCTAGGTTGGGTTAGGTTAGTTTATATTACGTTATTGAAGTATGTAAAGGTCCCACGGAGACGTAGAGGCCAACAAGCCAGGAATGTGGTCAAATATTACCGCCGAGATGTTAGATTGGGTTAGGCTAGCTTATATTATGTTATTGATGGATATAAAGGTCCCACGGAGACATAGAGGGTAACTCGCCAGGAATGTTGTCAAATATTACCGCCGAGATGATGGGTTGTGTTATATTAGGTTATTGATGTATATGAATGTCCCACGGAGACGTAGAAGCCAACTCGCCAGGAATGTTGTCAAATATTACCGCCAAGATGGTAGGTTGGGTTAGGTTAGGTTATATTACGTTATTGATGTATATGAAGGTCAAACGGAGACGTAGAGGCCAACTCGCCAGGAATGTTGTCAAATATTACCGCCGAGACGATAGGTTGGATTAGGTTAGGTTATATTTCGTTATTGATGTATATGAAGGTCCCACGGAGACGTAGAGGCCAACTCGCCAGGAATGTTGTCAAATATTACCGCCGAGATGCTAGGTTGGGTTAGGTTAGTTTATATTACGTTATTGAAGTATGTAAAGGTCCCACGGAGACGTAGAGGCCAACAAGCCAGGAATGTGGTCAAATATTACCGCCGAGATGTTAGATTTGGTTAGGCTAGCTTATATTATGTTATTGATGGATATAAAGGTCCCACGGAGACGTAGAGGGTAACTCGCCAGGAATGTTGTCAAATATTACCGCCGAGACGATAGGTTGGATTAGGTTAGGTTATATTTCGTTATTGATGTATATGAAGGTCCCACGGAGACGTAGAGGCCAACTCGCCAGGAATGTTGTCAAATATTACCGCCGAGATGCTAGGTTGGGTTAGGTTAGTTTATATTACGTTATTGAAGTATGTAAAGGTCCCACGGCGACGTAGAGGCCAACAAGCCAGGAATGTGGTCAAATATTACCGCCGAGATGTTAGATTGGGTTAGGCTAGCTTATATTATGTTATTGATGGATATAAAGGTCCCACGGAGACGTAGAGGGTAACTCGCCAGGAATGTTGTCAAATATTACCGCCGAGATGATAGGTTGGGTTATATTAGGTTATTGATGTATATAAATGTCCCACGGAGACGTAGAAGCCAACTCGCCAGGAATGTTGTCAAATATTGCCGCCGAGATGATATGTTGGGTTAGGTGAGGTTATATTACGTTATTGATGTATATGAAGGACAACCGTAGACGTAGAGGCCAACTCGCCAGGTATGTTGTCGAATATTACCGCCGAGATGTTAGGTTGGGTTAGGTTAGGTTGTATTACGTTATTGATGTATATAAAGGTCCCACGGAGACGTAGAGGCCAACAAGCCAGGAATGTGGTTAAATATTACCGCCGAGATGATAGGTTGGGTTAGGTTAGGTTATATTACGTTATGGATGTTTATAAATGTCCAACGGAGACGTATGGGCCAACTCGCCAGGAATATTGTCAAATATTACCGCGGAGATGATAGGTTGGGTTAGGTTACGTTATATTACGTTATTGATGTATATGAAGGTCAAACGGAGACGTAGAGGCCAACTCGCCAGGAATGTTGTCAAATATTACCGCCGAGATGGTAGGTTGGGTTAGTTTAGGTTATATTACGTTATTGATGTATATAAATGTCCCACGGAGACGTAGAGGCCAACTGGCCAGGAATGTTGTCAAATATTACCGCCGAGATGATAGGTTGGGTTAGGTTAGGTTATATTTCGTTATTGATGTATATGAAGGTCCCACGGAGACCTAGAGGCCAACTCGCCAGGAATGTTGTCAAATATTACCGCCGAGATGTTAGGTTGTGTTAGATTAGGTTGTATTACGTTATTGATGTATATAAAGGTCCCACGGAGGCGTAGAGGCCAATTCGCCAGCAATGTTGTCAAATATTACCGCCGAGATGATAGGTTGGGTTAGGTTACGTTATATTACGTTATTGATGTATATGAAGGTCAAACGGAGACGTAGAGGCCAACTCGCCAGGAATGATGTCAAATATTTTCGCCGAGATGTTATGTTGTGTTAGGTTAGGTTATATTACGTTATTGAAGTATGTAAAGGTCCCACGGAGACGTAGAGGCCAACAAGCCAGGAATGTGGTCAAATATTACCGCCGAGATGTTAGATTGGGTTAGGCTAGCTTATATTATGTTATTGATGGATATAAAGGTCCCACGGAGACGTAGAGGGTAACTCGCCAGGAATGTTGTCAAATATTACCGCCGAGACGATAGGTTGGATTAGGTTAGGTTATATTTCGTTATTGATGTATATGAAGGTCCCACGGAGAGGTAGAGGCCAACTCGCCAGGAATGTTGTCAAATATTACCGCCGAGATGCTAGGTTGGGTTAGGTTAGTTTATATTACGTTATTGAAGTATGTAAAGGTCCCACGGAGACGTAGAGGCCAACAAGCCAGGAATGTGGTCAAATATTACCGCCGAGATGTTAGATTGGGTTAGGCTAGCTTATATTATGTTATTGATGGATATAAAGGTCCCACGGAGACATAGAGCGTAACTCGCCAGGAATGTTGTCAAATATTACCGCCGAGATGATAGGTTGTGTTATATTAGGTTATTGATGTATATAAATGTCCCACGGAGACGTAGAAGCCAACTCGCCAGGAATGTTGTCAAATATTACCGCCAAGATGGTAGGTTGGGTTAGGTTAGGTTATATTACGTTATTGATGTATATGAAGGTCAAACGGAGACGTAGAGGCCAACTCGCCAGGAATGTTGTCAAATATTACCGCCGAGACGATAGGTTGGATTAGGTTAGGTTATATTTCGTTATTGATGTATATGAAGGTCCCACGGAGACGTAGAGGCCAACTCGCCAGGAATGTTGTCAAATATTACCGCCGAGATGCTAGGTTGGGTTAGGTTAGTTTATATTACGTTATTGAAGTATGTAAAGGTCCCACGGAGACGTAGAGGCCAACAAGCCAGGAATGTGGTCAAATATTACCGCCGAGATGTTAGATTGGGTTAGGCTAGCTTATATTATGTTATTGATGGATATAAAGGTCCCACGGAGACGTAGAGGGTAACTCGCCAGGAATGTTGTCAAATATTACCGCCGAGACGATAGGTTGGATTAGGTTAGGTTATATTTCGTTATTGATGTATATGAAGGTCCCACGGAGACGTAGAGGCCAACTCGCCAGGAATGTTGTCAAATATTACCGCCGAGATGCTAGGTTGGGTTAGGTTAGTTTATATTACGTTATTGAAGTATGTAAAGGTCCCACGGCGACGTAGAGGCCAACAAGCCAGGAATGTGGTCAAATATTACCGCCGAGATGTTAGATTGGGTTAGGCTAGCTTATATTATGTTATTGATGGATATAAAGGTCCCACGGAGACGTAGAGGGTAACTCGCCAGGAATGTTGTCAAATATTACCGCCGAGATGATAGGTTGGGTTATATTAGGTTATTGATGTATATAAATGTCCCACGGAGACGTAGAAGCCAACTCGCCAGGAATGTTGTCAAATATTGCCGCCGAGATGATATGTTGGGTTAGGTGAGGTTATATTACGTTATTGATGTATATGAAGGACAACCGTAGACGTACAGGCCAACTCGCCAGGTATGTTGTCGAATATTACCGCCGAGATGTTAGGTTGGGTTAGGTTAGGTTGTATTACGTTATTGATGTATATAAAGGTCCCACGGAGACGTAGAGGCCAACAGGCCAGGAATGTGGTTAAATATTACCGCCGAGATGATAGGTTGGGTTAGGTTAGGTTATATTACGTTATGGATGTTTATAAATGTCCAACGGAGACGTAGGGGCCAACTCGCCAGGAATGTTGTCAAATATTACCGCGGAGATGATAGGTTGGGTTAGGTTACGTTATATTACGTTATTGATGTATATGAAGGTCAAACGGAGACGTAGAGGCCAACTCGCCAGGAATGTTGTCAAATATTACCGCCGAGATGGTAGGTTGGGTTAGTTTAGGTTATATTACGTTATTGATGTATATAAATGTCCCACGGAGACGTAGAGGCCAACTGGCCAGGAATGTTGTCAAATATTACCGCCGAGATGATAGGTTGGGTTAGGTTAGGTTATATTTCGTTATTGATGTATATGAAGGTCCAACGGAGACCTAGAGGCCAACTCGCCAGGAATGTTGTCAAATATTACCGCCGAGATGTTAGGTTGTGTTAGGTTAGGTTGTATTACGTTATTGATGTATATAAAGGTCCCACGGAGGCGTAGAGGCCAATTCGCCAGCAATGTTGTCAAATATTACCGCCGAGATGATAGGTTGGGTTAGGTTACGTTATATTACGTTATTGATGTATATGAAGGTCAAACGGAGACGTAGAGGGCAACTCGCCTGGAATGATGTCAAATATTTTCGCCGAGATGTTATGTTGTGTTAGGTTAGGTTATATTACGTTATTGATGTATACAAAGGTCCCACGGAGACGGAGAAGCCAACTCGCCAGGAATGTTGTCAAATATTACCGCCGAGATGTTAGGTTGGGTTAGGTTAGGTTATATTACGTTATTGAATTATGTAAAGGTCCCACGGAGACGTAGAGGCCAACAAGCCAGGAATGTGGTCAAATATTACCGCCGAGATGTTAGATTGGGTTAGGCTAGCTTATATTTTGTTATTGATGGATATAAAGGTCCCACGGAGACGTAGAGGCCAACTCGCCAGGAGCGTTGTCAAATATTACCGCCGAGATGATAGGTTGGGTTAGGTGAGGTTATATTACGTTATTGATGTATATGAAGGTCAAACGGAGACGTAGAGGCCAACTCGCTAGGAATGTTGTCAAATATTACCGCCGAGATGTTAGGTTGGGTTAGGTTAGGTTATATTACGTTATTGATGTATATAAAGGTCCCACGGAGACGTAGAGGCCAACTCGCCAGGAATGTTGTCAAATATTACCGCCGAGATGATATGTTGGATTAGGTGAGGTTATATTACGTTAATGATGTATATAAAGGTCCCACGGGGGCGTAGAGGCCAACTCGCCAGCAATGTTGTCAAATATTACCGCCGAGATGGTAGGTTGGGTTAGGTTAGGTTATATTACGTTATTGATGAATATAAATGTCCCACGGAGACGTAGAGGCCAACTCGCCAGGAATGTTGTCAAATATTACCGCCGAGATGATATGTTGGGTTAGGTGAGGTTATATTTCGTTATTGATGTATATGAAGGACAAACGTAGACGTAGAGGCCAACTCGCCAGGTATGTTGTCAAATATTACCCCGGAGATGTTAGGTTGGGTTAGGTTAGGTTACATTACGTTATTGATGTATATGAAGGTCAAACGGAGACGTAGAGGCCAACTCGCCAGGAATGTTGTCATATATTACCGCGGAGATGATAGGTTGGGTTAGGTTAGGTTATATTACGTTATTGATGTATATAAAGGTCCCACGGAGACGTAGAGGCCAAATCGCCAGGAATGTTGTCAAATATTACCGCCGAGATGATAGGTTGGGTTAGGTTAGGTTATATTACGTTATTGATGTATATGAAGGTCAAACGGAGACCTAGAGGCCAACTCGCCAGGAATGTTGTCAAATATTACCGTCGAGATGTTAGGTTGTGTTAGGTTATGTTGTATTACGTTATTGATGTATATAAAGGTCCCACGGAGACGTAGAGGCCAACAAGCCAGAAATGTGGTCAAACATTACCGCCAAGATGTTAGATTGGGTTAGGTTATGTTATATTACGTTATTGATGTATATAAAGATGCCACGGAGACGTAGAGCCCAACTCGCCAGGAATGTTGTCAAATATTACCGCCGAGACGATAGGTTGGATTAGGTTAGGTTATATTTCGTTATTGATGTATATGAAGGTCCCACGGAGACGTAGAGGCCAACTCGCCAGGAATGTTGTCAAATATTACCGCCGAGATGCTAGGTTGGGTTAGGTTAGTTTATATTACGTTATTGAAGTATGTAAAGGTCCCACGGAGACGTAGAGGCCAACAAGCCAGGAATGTGGTCAAATATTACCGCCGAGATGTTAGATTGGGTTAGGCTAGCTTATATTATGTTATTGATGGATATAAAGGTCCCACGGAGACGTAGAGGGTAACTCGCCAGGAATGTTGTCAAATATTACCGCCGAGATGATAGGTTGGGTTCTATTAGGTTATTGATGTATATAAATGTCCCACGGAGACGTAGAGGCCAACTCGCCAGCAATGTTGTCAAATATTACCGCCGAGATGGTAGGTTGGGTTAGGTTAGGTTATATTACGTTATTGATGAATATAAATGTCCCACGGAGACGTAGAGGCCAACTCGCCAGGAATGTTGTCAAATATTACCGCCGAGATGATATGTTGGGTTAGGTGAGGTTATATTTCGTTATTGATGTATATGAAGGACAAACGTAGACGTAGAGGCCAACTCGCCAGGTATGTTGTCGAATATTACCCCGGAGATGTTAGGTTGGGTTAGGTTATGTTACATTACGTTATTGATGTATATGAAGGTCAAACGGAGACGTAGAGGCCAACTCGCCAGGAATGTTGTCATATATTACCGCGGAGATGATAGGTTGGGTTAGGTTAGGTTATATTACGTTATTGATGTATATAAAGGTCCCACGGAGACGTAGAGGCCAAATCGCCAGGAATGTTGTCAAATATTACCGCCGAGATGATAGGTTGGGTTAGGTTAGGTTATATTACGTTATTGATGTATATGAAGGTCAAACGGAGACCTAGAGGCCAACTCGCCAGGAATGTTGTCAAATATTACCGTCGAGATGTTAGGTTGTGTTAGGTTATGTTGTATTACGTTATTGATGTATATGAAGGTCCCACGGAGACGTAGAGGCCAACTCGCCAGGAATGTTGTCAAATATTACCGCCGAGATGCTAGGTTGGGTTAGGTTAGTTTATATTACGTTATTGAAGTATGTAAAGGTCCCACGGAGACGTAGAGGCCAACAAGCCAGGAATGTGGTCAAATATTACCGCCGAGATGTTAGATTGGGTTAGGCTAGCTTATATTATGTTATTGATGGATATAAAGGTCCCACGGAGACGTAGAGGGTAACTCGCCAGGAATGTTGTCAAATATTACCGCCGAGATGATAGGTTGGGTTCTATTAGGTTATTGATGTATATAAATGTCCCACGGAGACGTAGAGGCCAACTCGCCAGCAATGTTGTCAAATATTACCGCCGAGATGGTAGGTTGGGTTAGGTTAGGTTATATTACGTTATTGATGAATATAAATGTCCCACGGAGACGTAGAGGCCAACTCGCCAGGAATGTTGTCAAATATTACCGCCGAGATGACATGTTGGGTTAGGTGAGGTTATATTTCGTTATTGATGTATATGAAGGACAAACGTAGACGTAGAGGCCAACTCGCCAGGTATGTTGTCGAATATTACCCCGGAGATGTTAGGTTGGGTTAGGTTAGGTTACATTACGTTATTGATGTATATGAAGGTCAAACGGAGACGTAGAGGCCAACTCGCCAGGAATGTTGTCATATATTACCGCGGAGATGATAGGTTGGGTTAGGTTAGGTTATATTACGTTATTGATGTATATAAAGGTCCCACGGAGACGTAGAGGCCAAATCGCCAGGAATGTTGTCAAATATTACCGCCGAGATGATAGGTTGGGTTAGGTTAGGTTATATTACGTTATTGATGTATATGAAGGTCAAACGGAGACCTAGAGGCCAACTCGCCAGGAATGTTGTCAAATATTACCGTCGAGATGTTAGGTTGTGTTAGGTTATGTTGTATTACGTTATTGATGTATATAAAGGTCCCACGGAGACGTAGAGGCCAACAAGCCAGAAATGTGGTCAAACATTACCGCCAAGATGTTAGATTGGGTTAGGTTATGTTATATTACGTTATTGATGTATATAAAGATGCCACGGAGACGTAGAGCCCAACTCGCCAGGAATGATGTCAAATATTACCGCCGAGACGATAGGTTGGATTAGGTTAGGTTATATTTCGTTATTGATGTATATGAAGGTCCCACGGAGACGTAGAGGCCAACTCGCCAGGAATGTTGTCAAATATTACCGCCGAGATGCTAGGTTGGGTTAGGTTAGTTTATATTACGTTATTGAAGTATGTAAAGGTCCCACGGAGACGTAGAGGCCAACAAGCCAGGAATGTGGTCAAATATTACCGCCGAGATGTTAGATTGGGTTAGGCTAGCTTATATTATGTTATTGATGGATATAAAGGTCCCACGGAGACGTAGAGGGTAACTCGCCAGGAATGTTGTCAAATATTACCGCCGAGATGATAGGTTGGGTTATATTAGGTTATTGATGTATATAAATGTCCCACGGAGACGTAGAAGCCAACTCGCCAGGAATGTTGTCAAATATTACCGCCGAGATGATATGTTGGGTTAGGTGAGGTTATATTACGTTATTGATGTATATGAAGGACAACCGTAGACGTAGAGGCCAACTCGCCAGGTATGTTGTCGAATATTACCGCCGAGATGTCAGGTTGGGTTAGGTTAGGTTGTATTACGTTATTGATGTATATAAAGGTCCCACGGAGACGTAGAGGCCAACTCGCCAGGAATGTTGTCAAATATTACCGCGGAGATGATAGGTTGGGTTAGGTTACGTTATATTACGTTATTGATGTATATGAAGGTCAAACGGAGACGTAGAGGCCAACTCGCCAGGAATGTTGTCAAATATTACCGCCGAGATGGTAGGTTGGGTTAGGTTAGGTTATATTGCGTTATTGATGTATATGAAGGTCAAACGGAGACGTAGAGGCCAACTCGCCAGGAATGTTGTCAAATATTACCGCCGAGACGATAGGTTGGATTAGGTTAGGTTATATTTCGTTATTGATGTATATGAAGGTCGCACGGAGACGTAGAGGCCAACTCGCCAGGAATGTTGTCAAATATTACCGCCGAGATGCTAGGTTGGGTTAGGTTAGTTTATATTACGTTATTGAAGTATGTAAAGGTCCCACGGAGACGTAGAGGCCAACAAGCCAGGAATGTGGTCAAATATTACCGCCGAGATGTTAGATTGGGTTAGGCTAGCTTATATTATGTTATTGATGGATATAAAGGTCCCACGGAGACATAGAGGGTAACTCGCCAGGAATGTTGTCAAATATTACCGCCGAGATGATAGGTTGTGTTATATTAGGGTATTGATGTATATGAATGTCCCACGGAGACGTAGAAGCCAACTCGCCAGGAATGTTGTCAAATATTACCGCCAAGATGGTAGGTTGGGTTAGGTTAGGTTATATTACGTTATTGATGTATATGAAGGTCAAACGGAGACGTAGAGGCCAACTCGCCAGGAATGTTGTCAAATATTACCGCCGAGACGATAGGTTGGATTAGGTTAGGTTATATTTCGTTATTGATGTATATGAAGGTCCCACGGAGACGTAGAGGCCAACTCGCCAGGAATGTTGTCAAATATTACCGCCGAGATGCTAGGTTGGGTTAGGTTAGTTTATATTACGTTATTGAAGTATGTAAAGGTCCCACGGAGACGTAGAGGCCAACAAGCCAGGAATGTGGTCAAATATTACCGCCGAGATGTTAGATTTGGTTAGGCTAGCTTATATTATGTTATTGATGGATATAAAGGTCCCACGGAGACGTAGAGGGTAACTCGCCAGGAATGTTGTCAAATATTACCGCCGAGACGATAGGTTGGATTAGGTTAGGTTATATTTCGTTATTGATGTATATGAAGGTCCCACGGAGACGTAGAGGCCAACTCGCCAGGAATGTTGTCAAATATTACCGCCGAGATGCTAGGTTGGGTTAGGTTAGTTTATATTACGTTATTGAAGTATGTAAAGGTCCCACGGCGACGTAGAGGCCAACAAGCCAGGAATGTGGTCAAATATTACCGCCGAGATGTTAGATTGGGTTAGGCTAGCTTATATTATGTTATTGATGGATATAAAGGTCCCACGGAGACGTAGAGGGTAACTCGCCAGGAATGTTGTCAAATATTACCGCCGAGATGATAGGTTGGGTTATATTAGGTTATTGATGTATATAAATGTCCCACGGAGACGTAGAAGCCAACTCGCCAGGAATGTTGTCAAATATTGCCGCCGAGATGATATGTTGGGTTAGGTGAGGTTATATTACGTTATTGATGTATATGAAGGACAACCGTAGACGTAGAGGCCAACTCGCCAGGTATGTTGTCGAATATTACCGCCGAGATGTTAGGTTGGGTTAGGTTAGGTTGTATTACGTTATTGATGTATATAAAGGTCCCACGGAGACGTAGAGGCCAACAAGCCAGGAATGTGGTTAAATATTACCGCCGAGATGATAGGTTGGGTTAGGTTAGGTTATATTACGTTATGGATGTTTATAAATGTCCAACGGAGACGTATGGGCCAACTCGCCAGGAATATTGTCAAATATTACCGCGGAGATGATAGGTTGGGTTAGGTTACGTTATATTACGTTATTGATGTATATGAAGGTCAAACGGAGACGTAGAGGCCAACTCGCCAGGAATGTTGTCAAATATTACCGCCGAGATGGTAGGTTGGGTTAGTTTAGGTTATATTACGTTATTGATGTATATAAATGTCCCACGGAGACGTAGAGGCCAACTGGCCAGGAATGTTGTCAAATATTACCGCCGAGATGATAGGTTGGGTTAGGTTAGGTTATATTTCGTTATTGATGTATATGAAGGTCCCACGGAGACCTAGAGGCCAACTCGCCAGGAATGTTGTCAAATATTACCGCCGAGATGTTAGGTTGTGTTAGGTTAGGTTGTATTACGTTATTGATGTATATAAAGGTCCCACGGAGGCGTAGAGGCCAATTCGCCAGCAATGTTGTCAAATATTACCGCCGAGATGATAGGTTGGGTTAGGTTACGTTATATTACGTTATTGATGTATATGAAGGTCAAACGGAGACGTAGAGGCCAACTCGCCAGGAATGATGTCAAATATTTTCGCCGAGATGTTATGTTGTGTTAGGTTAGTTTATATTACGTTATTGAAGTATGTAAAGGTCCCACGGAGACGTAGAGGCCAACAAGCCAGGAATGTGGTCAAATATTACCGCCGAGATGTTAGATTGGGTTAGGCTAGCTTATATTATGTTATTGATGGATATAAAGGTCCCACGGAGACGTAGAGGGTAACTCGCCAGGAATGTTGTCAAATATTACCGCCGAGACGATAGGTTGGATTAGGTTAGGTTATATTTCGTTATTGATGTATATGAAGGTCCCACGGAGACGTAGAGGCCAACTCGCCAGGAATGTTGTCAAATATTACCGCCGAGATGCTAGGTTGGGTTAGGTTAGTTTATATTACGTTATTGAAGCATGTAAAGGTCCCACGGAGACGTAGAGGCCAACAAGCCAGGAATGTGGTCAAATATTACCGCCGAGATGTTAGATTGGGTTAGGCTAGCTTATATTATGTTATTGATGGATATAAAGGTCCCACGGAGACATAGAGCGTAACTCGCCAGGAATGTTGTCAAATATTACCGCCGAGATGATAGGTTGTGTTATATTAGGTTATTGATGTATATAAATGTCCCACGGAGACGTAGAAGCCAACTCGCCAGGAATGTTGTCAAATATTACCGCCAAGATGGTAGGTTGGGTTAGGTTAGGTTATATTACGTTATTGATGTATATGAAGGTCAAACGGAGACGTAGAGGCCAACTCGCCAGGAATGTTGTCAAATATTACCGCCGAGACGATAGGTTGGATTAGGTTAGGTTATATTTCGTTATTGATGTATATGAAGGTCCCACGGAGACGTAGAGGCCAACTCGCCAGGAATGTTGTCAAATATTACCGCCGAGATGCTAGGTTGGGTTAGGTTAGTTTATATTACGTTATTGAAGTATGTAAAGGTCCCACGGAGACGTAGAGGCCAACAAGCCAGGAATGTGGTCAAATATTACCGCCGAGATGTTAGATTGGGTTAGGCTAGCTTATATTATGTTATTGATGGATATAAAGGTCCCACGGAGACGTAGAGGGTAACTCGCCAGGAATGTTGTCAAATATTACCGCCGAGACGATAGGTTGGATTAGGTTAGGTTATATTTCGTTATTGATGTATATGAAGGTCCCACGGAGACGTAGAGGCCAACTCGCCAGGAATGTTGTCAAATATTACCGCCGAGATGCTAGGTTGGGTTAGGTTAGTTTATATTACGTTATTGAAGTATGTAAAGGTCCCACGGCGACGTAGAGGCCAACAAGCCAGGAATGTGGTCAAATATTACCGCCGAGATGTTAGATTGGGTTAGGCTAGCTTATATTATGTTATTGATGGATATAAAGGTCCCACGGAGACGTAGAGGGTAACTCGCCAGGAATGTTGTCAAATATTACCGCCGAGATGATAGGTTGGGTTATATTAGGTTATTGATGTATATAAATGTCCCACGGAGACGTAGAAGCCAACTCGCCAGGAATGTTGTCAAATATTGCCGCCGAGATGATATGTTGGGTTAGGTGAGGTTATATTACGTTATTGATGTATATGAAGGACAACCGTAGACGTAGAGGCCAACTCGCCAGGTATGTTGTCGAATATTACCGCCGAGATGTTAGGTTGGGTTAGGTTAGGTTGTATTACGTTATTGATGTATATAAAGGTCCCACGGAGACGTAGAGGCCAACAGGCCAGGAATGTGGTTAAATATTACCGCCGAGATGATAGGTTGGGTTAGGTTAGGTTATATTACGTTATGGATGTTTATAAATGTCCAACGGAGACGTAGGGGCCAACTCGCCAGGAATGTTGTCAAATATTACCGCGGAGATGATAGGTTGGGTTAGGTTACGTTATATTACGTTATTGATGTATATGAAGGTCAAACGGAGACGTAGAGGCCAACTCGCCAGGAATGTTGTCAAATATTACCGCCGAGATGGTAGGTTGGGTTAGTTTAGGTTATATTACGTTATTGATGTATATAAATGTCCCACGGAGACGTAGAGGCCAACTGGCCAGGAATGTTGTCAAATATTACCGCCGAGATGATAGGTTGGGTTAGGTTAGGTTATATTTCGTTATTGATGTATATGAAGGTCCAACGGAGACCTAGAGGCCAACTCGCCAGGAATGTTGTCAAATATTACCGCCGAGATGTTAGGTTGTGTTAGGTTAGGTTGTATTACGTTATTGATGTATATAAAGGTCACACGGAGGCGTAGAGGCCAATTCGCCAGCAATGTTGTCAAATATTACCGCCGAGATGATAGGTTGGGTTAGGTTACGTTATATTACGTTATTGATGTATATGAAGGTCAAACGGAGACGTAGAGGCCAACTCGCCTGGAATGATGTCAAATATTTTCGCCGAGATGTTATGTTGTGTTAGGTTAGGTTATATTACGTTATTGATGTATACAAAGGTCCCACGGAGACGGAGAAGCCAACTCGCCAGGAATGTTGTCAAATATTACCGCCGAGATGTTAGGTTGGGTTAGGTTAGGTTATATTACGTTATTGAATTATGTAAAGGTCCCACGGAGACGTAGAGGCCAACAAGCCAGGAATGTGGTCAAATATTACCGCCGAGATGTTAGATTGGGTTAGGCTAGCTTATATTTTGTTATTGATGGATATAAAGGTCCCACGGAGACGTAGAGGCCAACTCGCCAGGAGCGTTGTCAAATATTACCGCCGAGATGATAGGTTGGGTTAGGTGAGGTTATATTACGTTATTGATGTATATGAAGGTCAAACGGAGACGTAGAGGCCAACTCGCTAGGAATGTTGTCAAATATTACCGCCGAGATGTTAGGTTGGGTTAGGTTAGGTTATATTACGTTATTGATGTATATAAAGGTCCCACGGAGACGTAGAGGCCAACTCGCCAGGAATGTTGTCAAATATTACCGCCGAGATGATATGTTGGATTAGGTGAGGTTATATTACGTTAATGATGTATATAAAGGTCCCACGGGGGCGTAGAGGCCAACTCGCCAGCAATGTTGTCAAATATTACCGCCGAGATGGTAGGTTGGGTTAGGTTAGGTTATATTACGTTATTGATGAATATAAATGTCCCACGGAGACGTAGAGGCCAACTCGCCAGGAATGTTGTCAAATATTACCGCCGAGATGATATGTTGGGTTAGGTGAGGTTATATTTCGTTATTGATGTATATGAAGGACAAACGTAGACGTAGAGGCCAACTCGCCAGGTATGTTGTCAAATATTACCCCGGAGATGTTAGGTTGGGTTAGGTTAGGTTACATTACGTTATTGATGTATATGAAGGTCAAACGGAGACGTAGAGGCCAACTCGCCAGGAATGTTGTCATATATTACCGCGGAGATGATAGGTTGGGTTAGGTTAGGTTATATTACGTTATTGATGTATATAAAGGTCCCACGGAGACGTAGAGGCCAAATCGCCAGGAATGTTGTCAAATATTACCGCCGAGATGATAGGTTGGGTTAGGTTAGGTTATATTACGTTATTGATGTATATGAAGGTCAAACGGAGACCTAGAGGCCAACTCGCCAGGAATGTTGTCAAATATTACCGTCGAGATGTTAGGTTGTGTTAGGTTATGTTGTATTACGTTATTGATGTATATAAAGGTCCCACGGAGACGTAGAGGCCAACAAGCCAGAAATGTGGTCAAACATTACCGCCAAGATGTTAGATTGGGTTAGGTTATGTTATATTACGTTATTGATGTATATAAAGATGCCACGGAGACGTAGAGCCCAACTCGCCAGGAATGTTGTCAAATATTACCGCCGAGACGATAGGTTGGATTAGGTTAGGTTATATTTCGTTATTGATGTATATGAAGGTCCCACGGAGACGTAGAGGCCAACTCGCCAGGAATGTTGTCAAATATTACCGCCGAGATGCTAGGTTGGGTTAGGTTAGTTTATATTACGTTATTGAAGTATGTAAAGTTCCCACGGAGACGTAGAGGCCAACAAGCCAGGAATGTGGTCAAATATTACCGCCGAGATGTTAGATTGGGTTAGGCTAGCTTATATTATGTTATTGATGGATATAAAGGTCCCACGGAGACGTAGAGGGTAACTCGCCAGGAATGTTGTCAAATATTACCGCCGAGATGATAGGTTGGGTTCTATTAGGTTATTGATGTATATAAATGTCCCACGGAGACGTAGAGGCCAACTCGCCAGGAATGTTGTCAAATATTACCGCCGAGATGATATGTTGGGTTAGGTGAGGTTATATTACGTTATTGATGTATATGAAGGACAACCGTAGACGTAGAGGCCAACTCGCCAGGTATGTTGTCGAATATTACCGCCGAGATGTCAGGTTGGGTTAGGTTAGGTTGTATTACGTTATTGATGTATATAAAGGTCCCACGGAGACGTAGAGGCCAACTCGCCAGGAATGTTGTCAAATATTACCGCGGAGATGATAGGTTGGGTTAAGTTACGTTATATTACGTTATTGATGTATATGAAGGTCAAACGGAGACGTAGAGGCCAACTCGCCAGGAATGTTGTCAAATATTACCGCCGAGATGGTAGGTTGGGTTAGGTTAGGTTATATTACGTTATTGATGTATATGAAGGTCAAACGGAGACGTAGAGGCCAACTTGCCAGGAATGTTGTCAAATATTACCGCCGAGACGATAGGTTGGATTAGATTAGGTTATATTTCGTTATTGATGTATATGAAGGTCCCACGGAGACGTAGAGGCCAACTCGCCAGGAATGTTGTCAAATATTACCGCCGAGATGCTAGGTTGGGTTAGGTTAGTTTATATTACGTTATAGAAGTATGTAAAGGTCCCACGGAGACGTAGAGGCCAACAAGCCAGGAATGTGGTCAAATATTACCGCCGAGATGTTAGATTGGGTTAGGCTAGCTTATATTATGTTATTGATGGATATAAAGGTCCCACGGAAACATAGAGGGTAACTCGCCAGGAATGTTGTCAAATATTACCGCCGAGATGATAGGTTGGGTTAGGTGAGGTTATATTACGTTATTGATGTATATGAAGGTCAAACGGAGACGTAGAGGCCAACTCGCTAGGAATGTTGTCAAATATTACCGCCGAGATGTTAGGTTGGGTTAGGTTAGGTTATATTACGTTATTGATGTATATAAAGGTCCCACGGAGACGTAGAGGCCAACTCGCCAGGAATGTTGTCAAATATTACCGCCGAGATGATATGTTGGATTAGGTGAGGTTATATTACGTTAATGATGTATATAAAGGTCCCACGGGGGCGTAGAGGCCAACTCGCCAGCAATGTTGTCAAATATTACCGCCGAGATGGTAGGTTGGGTTAGGTTAGGTTATATTACGTTATTGATGAATATAAATGTCCCACGGAGACGTAGAGGCCAACTCGCCAGGAATGTTGTCAAATATTACCGCCGAGATGATATGTTGGGTTAGGTGAGGTTATATTTCGTTATTGATGTATATGAAGGACAAACGTAGACGTAGAGGCCAACTCGCCAGGTATGTTGTCAAATATTACCCCGGAGATGTTAGGTTGGGTTAGGTTAGGTTACATTACGTTATTGATGTATATGAAGGTCAAACGGAGACGTAGAGGCCAACTCGCCAGGAATGTTGTCATATATTACCGCGGAGATGATAGGTTGGGTTAGGTTAGGTTATATTACGTTATTGATGTATATAAAGGTCCCACGGAGACGTAGAGGCCAAATCGCCAGGAATGTTGTCAAATATTACCGCCGAGATGATAGGTTGGGTTAGGTTAGGTTATATTACGTTATTGATGTATATGAAGGTCAAACGGAGACCTAGAGGCCAACTCGCCAGGAATGTTGTCAAATATTACCGTCGAGATGTTAGGTTGTGTTAGGTTATGTTGTATTACGTTATTGATGTATATAAAGGTCCCACGGAGACGTAGAGGCCAACAAGCCAGAAATGTGGTCAAACATTACCGCCAAGATGTTAGATTGGGTTAGGTTATGTTATATTACGTTATTGATGTATATAAAGATGCCACGGAGACGTAGAGCCCAACTCGCCAGGAATGTTGTCAAATATTACCGCCGAGACGATAGGTTGGATTAGGTTAGGTTATATTTCGTTATTGATGTATATGAAGGTCCCACGGAGACGTAGAGGCCAACTCGCCAGGAATGTTGTCAAATATTACCGCCGAGATGCTAGGTTGGGTTAGGTTAGTTTATATTACGTTATTGAAGTATGTAAAGGTCCCACGGAGACGTAGAGGCCAACAAGCCAGGAATGTGGTCAAATATTACCGCCGAGATGTTAGATTGGGTTAGGCTAGCTTATATTATGTTATTGATGGATATAAAGGTCCCACGGAGACGTAGAGGGTAACTCGCCAGGAATGTTGTCAAATATTACCGCCGAGATGATAGGTTGGGTTATATTAGGTTATTGATGTATATAAATGTCCCACGGAGACGTAGAAGCCAACTCGCCAGGAATGTTGTCAAATATTACCGCCGAGATGATATGTTGGGTTAGGTGAGGTTATATTACGTTATTGATGTATATGAAGGACAACCGTAGACGTAGAGGCCAACTCGCCAGGTATGTTGTCGAATATTACCGCCGAGATGTCAGGTTGGGTTAGGTTAGGTTGTATTACGTTATTGATGTATATAAAGGTCCCACGGAGACGTAGAGGCCAACTCGCCAGGAATGTTGTCAAATATTACCGCGGAGATGATAGGTTGGGTTAAGTTACGTTATATTACGTTATTGATGTATATGAAGGTCAAACGGAGACGTAGAGGCCAACTCGCCAGGAATGTTGTCAAATATTACCGCCGAGATGGTAGGTTGGGTTAGGTTAGGTTATATTACGTTATTGATGTATATGAAGGTCAAACGGAGACGTAGAGGCCAACTCGCCAGGAATGTTGTCAAATATTACCGCCGAGACGATAGGTTGGATTAGATTAGGTTATATTTCGTTATTGATGTATATGAAGGTCCCACGGAGACGTAGAGGCCAACTGGCCAGGAATGTTGTCAAATATTACCGCCGAGATGATAGGTTGGGTTAGGTTAGGTTATATTTCGTTATTGATGTATATGAAGGTCCAACGGAGACCTAGAGGCCAACTCGCCAGGAATGTTGTCAAATATTACCGCCGAGATGTTAGGTTGTGTTAGGTTAGGTTGTATTACGTTATTGATGTATATAAAGGTCCCACGGAGGCGTAGAGGCCAATTCGCCAGCAATGTTGTCAAATATTACCGCCGAGATGATAGGTTGGGTTAGGTTACGTTATATTACGTTATTGATGTATATGAAGGTCAAACGGAGACGTAGAGGCCAACTCGCCTGGAATGATGTCAAATATTTTCGCCGAGATGTTATGTTGTGTTAGGTTAGGTTATATTACGTTATTGATGTATACAAAGGTCCCACGGAGACGGAGAAGCCAACTCGCCAGGAATGTTGTCAAATATTACCGCCGAGATGTTAGGTTGGGTTAGGTTAGGTTATATTACGTTATTGAATTATGTAAAGGTCCCACGGAGACGTAGAGGCCAACAAGCCAGGAATGTGGTCAAATATTACCGCCGAGATGTTAGATTGGGTTAGGCTAGCTTATATTTTGTTATTGATGGATATAAAGGTCCCACGGAGACGTAGAGGCCAACTCGCCAGGAGCGTTGTCAAATATTACCGCCGAGATGATAGGTTGGGTTAGGTGAGGTTATATTACGTTATTGATGTATATGAAGGTCAAACGGAGACGTAGAGGCCAACTCGCTAGGAATGTTGTCAAATATTACCGCCGAGATGTTAGGTTGGGTTAGGTTAGGTTATATTACGTTATTGATGTATATAAAGGTCCCACGGAGACGTAGAGGCCAACTCGCCAGGAATGTTGTCAAATATTACCGCCGAGATGATATGTTGGATTAGGTGAGGTTATATTACGTTAATGATGTATATAAAGGTCCCACGGGGGCGTAGAGGCCAACTCGCCAGCAATGTTGTCAAATATTACCGCCGAGATGGTAGGTTGGGTTAGGTTAGGTTATATTACGTTATTGATGAATATAAATGTCCCACGGAGACGTAGAGGCCAACTCGCCAGGAATGTTGTCAAATATTACCGCCGAGATGATATGTTGGGTTAGGTGAGGTTATATTTCGTTATTGATGTATATGAAGGACAAACGTAGACGTAGAGGCCAACTCGCCAGGTATGTTGTCAAATATTACCCCGGAGATGTTAGGTTGGGTTAGGTTAGGTTACATTACGTTATTGATGTATATGAAGGTCAAACGGAGACGTAGAGGCCAACTCGCCAGGAATGTTGTCATATATTACCGCGGAGATGATAGGTTGGGTTAGGTTAGGTTATATTACGTTATTGATGTATATAAAGGTCCCACGGAGACGTAGAGGCCAAATCGCCAGGAATGTTGTCAAATATTACCGCCGAGATGATAGGTTGGGTTAGGTTAGGTTATATTACGTTATTGATGTATATGAAGGTCAAACGGAGACCTAGAGGCCAACTCGCCAGGAATGTTGTCAAATATTACCGTCGAGATGTTAGGTTGTGTTAGGTTATGTTGTATTACGTTATTGATGTATATAAAGGTCCCACGGAGACGTAGAGGCCAACAAGCCAGAAATGTGGTCAAACATTACCGCCAAGATGTTAGATTGGGTTAGGTTATGTTATATTACGTTATTGATGTATATAAAGATGCCACGGAGACGTAGAGCCCAACTCGCCAGGAATGTTGTCAAATATTACCGCCGAGACGATAGGTTGGATTAGGTTAGGTTATATTTCGTTATTGATGTATATGAAGGTCCCACGGAGACGTAGAGGCCAACTCGCCAGGAATGTTGTCAAATATTACCGCCGAGATGCTAGGTTGGGTTAGGTTAGTTTATATTACGTTATTGAAGTATGTAAAGGTCCCACGGAGACGTAGAGGCCAACAAGCCAGGAATGTGGTCAAATATTACCGCCGAGATGTTAGATTGGGTTAGGCTAGCTTATATTATGTTATTGATGGATATAAAGGTCCCACGGAGACGTAGAGGGTAACTCGCCAGGAATGTTGTCAAATATTACCGCCGAGATGATAGGTTGGGTTATATTAGGTTATTGATGTATATAAATGTCCCACGGAGACGTAGAAGCCAACTCGCCAGGAATGTTGTCAAATATTACCGCCGAGATGATATGTTGGGTTAGGTGAGGTTATATTACGTTATTGATGTATATGAAGGACAACCGTAGACGTAGAGGCCAACTCGCCAGGTATGTTGTCGAATATTACCGCCGAGATGTCAGGTTGGGTTAGGTTAGGTTGTATTACGTTATTGATGTATATAAAGGTCCCACGGATACGTAGAGGCCAACTCGCCAGGAATGTTGTCAAATATTACCGCGGAGATGATAGGTTGGGTTAAGTTACGTTATATTACGTTATTGATGTATATGAAGGTCAAACGGAGACGTAGAGGCCAACTCGCCAGGAATGTTGTCAAATATTACCGCCGAGATGGTAGGTTGGGTTAGGTTAGGTTATATTACGTTATTGATGTATATGAAGGTCAAACGGAGACGTAGAGGCCAACTCGCCAGGAATGTTGTCAAATATTACCGCCGAGACGATAGGTTGGATTAGATTAGGTTATATTTCGTTATTGATGTATATGAAGGTCCCACGGAGACGTAGAGGCCAACTCGCCAGGAATGTTGTCAAATATTACCGCCGAGATGCTAGGTTGGGTTAGGTTAGTTTATATTACGTTATAGAAGTATGTAAAGGTCCCACGGAGACGTAGAGGCCAACAAGCCAGGAATGTGGTCAAATATTACCGCCGAGATGTTAGATTGGGTTAGGCTAGCTTATATTATGTTATTGATGGATATAAAGGTCCCACGGAAACATAGAGGGTAACTCGCCAGGAATGTTGTCAAATATTACCGCCGAGATGATAGGTTGTGTTATATTAGGTTTTTGATGTATATAAATGTCCCACGGAGACGTAGAAGCCAACTCGCCAGGAATGTTGTCAAATATTACCGCCAAGATGGTAGGTTGGGTTAGGTTAGGTTATATTACGTTATTGATGTATATGAAGGTCAAACGGAGACGTAGAGGCCAACTCGCCAGGAATGTTGTCAAATATTACCGCCGAGACGATAGGTTGGATTAGGTTAGGTTATATTTCGTTATTGATGTATATGAAGGTCCCACGGAGACGTAGAGGCAAACTCGCCAGGAATGTTGTCAAATATTACCGCCGAGATGCTAGGTTTGGGTTAGGTTAGTTTATATTACGTTATTGAAGTATGTAAAGGTCCCACGGAGACGTAGAGGCCAACAAGCCAGGAATGTGGTCAAATATTACCGCCGAGATGTTAGATTGGGTTAGGCTAGCTTATATTATGTTATTGATGGATATAAAGGTCCCACGGAGACGTAGAGGGTAACTCGCCAGGAATGTTGTCAAATATTACCGCCGAAATGATATGTTGGGTTAGGTGAGGTTATATTACGTTATTGATGTATATGAAGGACAACCGTAGACGTAGAGGCCAACTCGCCAGGAATGTTGTCATATATTACCGCGGAGATGATAGGTTGGGTTAGGTTACGTTATATTACGTTATTGATGTATATGAAGGTCAAACGGTGACGTAGAGGCCAACTCGCCAGGAATGTTGTCAAATATTACCGCCGAGATGTTAGGTTGGGTTAGGTTAGGTTATATTTCGTTATTGATGTATATGAAGGTCCCACGGAGACGTAGAGGCCAACTCGCCAGGTATGTTGTCAAATATTACCCCGGAGATGTTAGGTTGGGTTAGGTTAGGTTACATTACGTTATTGATGTATATGAAGGTCAAACGGAGACGTAGAGGCCAACTCGCCAGGAATGTTGTCATATATTACCGCGGAGATGATAGGTTGGGTTAGTTTAGGTTATATTACGTTATTGATGTATATAAAGGTCCCACGGAGACGTAGAGGCCAACTCGCCAGGAATGTTGTCAAATATTACCGCCGAGATGATAGGTTGGGTTAGGTTAGGTTATATTACGTTATTGATGTATATGAAGGTCAAACGGAGACCTAGAGGCCAACTCGCCAGGAATGTTGTCAAATATTACCGCCGAGATGTTAGGTTGTGTTAGGTTAGGTTGTATTACGTTAGTGATGTATATAAAGGTCCCACGGAGGCGTAGAGGCCAATTCGCCAGCAATGTTGTCAAATATTACCGCCGAGATGATAGGTTGGGTTAGGTTACGTTATATTACGTTATTGATGTATATGAAGGTCAAACGGAGACGTAGAGGCCAACTCGCCAGGAATGATGTCAAATATTTTCGCCGAGATGTTATGTTGTGTTAGGCTAGGTTATATTACGTTATTGATGTATACAAAGGTCCCACGGAGACGGAGAAGCCAACTCGCCAGGAATGTTGTCAAATATTACCGCCGAGATGTTAGGTTGGGTTAGGTTAGGTTATATTACGTTATTGAAGTATGTAAAGGTCCCACGGAGACGTAGAGGCCAACAAACCAGGAATGTGGTCAAATATTACCGCCGAGATGTTAGATTGGGTTAGGCTAGCTTATATTATGTTATTGATGGATATAAAGGTCCCACGGAGACGTAGAGGCCAACTCGCCAGGAGCGTTGTCAAATATTACCGCCGAGATGATAGGTTGGGTTAGGTGAGGTTATATTACGTTATTGATGTATATGAAGGACAAACGTAGACGTAGAGGCCAACTCGCCAGGTATGTTGTCAAATATTACCCCGGAGATGTTAGCTGGGTTAGGTTAGGTTACATTACGTTATTGATGTATATGAAGGTCAAACGGAGACGTAGAGGCCAACTCGCCAGGAATGTTGTCATATATTACCGCGGAGATGATAGGTTGGGTTAGGTTAGGTTATATTACGTTATTGATGTATATAAAGGTCCCACGGAGACGTAGAGGCCAACTCGCCAGGAATGTTGTCAAATATTACCGCCGAGATGATAGGTTGGGTTAGGTTAGGTTATATTACGTTATTGATGTATTAGAAGGTCAAACGGAGACCTAGAGGCCAACTCGCCAGGAATGTTGTCAAATATTACCGTCGAAATGTTAGGTTGTGTTAGGTTATGTTGTATTACGTTATTGATGTATATAAAGGTCCCACGGAGACGTAGAGGCCAACAAGCCAGAAATGTGGTCAAACATTACCGCCAAGATGTTAGATTGGGTTAGGTTATGTTATATTACGTTATTGATGTATATAAAGATGCCACGGAGACTTAGAGCCCAACTCGCCAGGAATGTTGTCAAATATTACCGCCGTGACGATAGGTTGGATTAGGTTAGGTTATATTTCGTTATTGATGTATATGAAGGTCCCACGGAGACGTAGAGGCCAACTCGCCAGGAATGTTGTCAAATATTACCGCCGAGATGCTAGGTTGGGTTAGGTTAGTTTATATTACGTTATTGAAGTATGTAAAGGTCCCACGGAGACGTAGAGGCCAACAAGCCAGGAATGTGGTCAAATATTACCGCCGAGATGTTAGATTGGGTTAGGCTTGCTTATATTATGTTATTGATGGATATAAAGGTCCCACGGAGACGTAGAGGGTAACTCGCCAGGAATGTTGTCAAATATTACCGCCGAGATGATAGGTTGGGTTATATTAGGTTATTGATGTATATAAATGTCCCACGGAGACGTAGAAGCCAACTCGCCAGGAATGTTGTCAAATATTACCGCCGAGATGATATGTTGGGTTAGGTGAGGTTATATTACGTTATTGATGTATATGAAGGACAACCGTAGACGTAGAGGCCAACTCGCCAGGTATGTTGTCGAATATTACCGCCGAGATGTCAGGTTGGGTTAGGTTAGGTTGTATTACGTTATTGATGTATATAAAGGTCCCACGGAGACGTAGAGGCCAACTCGCCAGGAATGTTGTCAAATATTACCGCGGAGATGATAGGTTGGGTTAGGTTACGTTATATTACGTTATTGATGTATATGAAGGTCAAACGGAGACGTAGAGGCCAACTCGCCAGGAATGTTGTCAAATATTACCCCGGAGATGTTAGGTTGGGTTAGGTTAGGTTACATTACGTTATAGATGTATATGAAGGTCAAACGGAGACGTAGAGGCCAACTCGCCAGGAATGTTGTCATATATTACCGCGGAGATGATAGGTTGGGTTAGGTTAGGTTATATTACGTTATTGATGTATATAAAGGTCCCACGGAGACGTAGAGGCCAACTCGCCAGGAATGTTGTCAAATATTACTGCCGAGATGATAGGTTGGGTTAGGTTAGGTTATATTACGTTATTGATGTATATGAAGGTCAAACGGAGACCTAGAGGCCAACTCGCCAGGAATGTTGTCAAATATTACCGTCGAGATGTTAGGTTGTGTTAGGTTATGTTGTATTACGTTATTGATGTATAAAAAGGTCCCACGGAGACGTAGAGGCCAACAAGCCAGAAATGTGGTCAAACATTACCGCCAAGATGTTAGATTGGGTTAGGTTATGTTATATTACGTTATTGATGTATATAAAGATGCCACGGAGACGTAGAGCCCAACTCGCCAGGAATGTTGTCAAATATTACCGCCGAGACGATAGGTTGGATTAGGTTAGGTTATATTTCCTTATTGATGTATATGAAGGTCCCACGGAGACGTAGAGGCCAACTCGCCAGGAATGTTGTCAAATATTACCGCCGAGATGCTAGGTTGGGTTAGGTTAGTTTATATTACGTTATTGAAGTATGTAAAGGTCCCACGGAGACGTAGAGGCCAACAAGCCAGGAATGTGGTCAAATATTACCGCCGAGATGTTAGATTGGGTTAGGCTAGCTTATATTATGTTATTGATGGATATAAAGGTCCCACGGAGACGTAGAGGGTAACTCGCCAGGAATGTTGTCAAATATTACCGCCGAGATGATAGGTTGGGTTATATTAGGTTATTGATGTATATAAATGTCCCACGGAGACGTAGAAGCCAACTCGCCAGGAATGTTGTCAAATATTACCGCCGAGATGATATGTTGGGTTAGGTGAGGTTATATTACGTTATTGATGTATATGAAGGACAACCGTAGACGTAGAGGCCAACTCGCCAGGAATGTTGTCATATATTACCGCGGAGATGATAGGTTGGGTTAGGTTACGTTATATTACGTTATTGATCTATATGAAGGTCAAACGGAGACGTAGAGGCCAACTCGCCAGGAATGTTGTCATATATTACCGCGGAGATGATAGGTTGGGTTAGGTTAGGTTATATTACGTTATTGATGTATATAAAGGTCCCACGGAGACGTAGAGGCCAACTCGCCAGGAATGTTGTCAAATATTACCGCCGAGATGATAGGTTGGGTTAGGTTAGGTTATATTACGTTATTGATGTATATGAAGGTCAAACGGAGACCTAGAGGCCAACTCGCCAGGAATGTTGTCAAATATTACCGTCGAGATGTTAGGTTGTGTTAGGTTATGTTGTATTACGTTATTGATGTATATAAAGGTCCCACGGAGACGTAGAGGCCAACAAGCCAGAAATGTGGTCAAATATTACCGCCAAGATGTTAGATTGGGTTAGGTTATGTTATATTACGTTATTGATGTATATAAAGATGCCACGGAGACGTAGAGCCCAACTCGCCAGGAATGTTGTCAAATATTACCGCCGAGACGATAGGTTGGATTAGGTTAGGTTATATTTCGTTATTGATGTATATGAAGGTCCCACGGAGACGTAGAGGCCAACTCGCCAGGAATGTTGTCAAATATTACCGCCGAGATGCTAGGTTGGGTTAGGTTAGTTTATATTACGTTATTGAAGTATATAAAGGTCTCACGGCGACGTAGAGGCCAACAAGCCAGGAATGTTGTCAAATATTACCGCCGAGATGATATGTTGGGTTAGGTGAGGTTATATTACGTTATTGATGTATATGAAGGACAACCGTAGACGTAGAAGCCAACTCGCCAGGAATGTTGTCAAATATTACCGCCGAGATGATATGTTGGGTTAGGTGAGGTTATATTACGTTATTGATGTATATGAAGGACAACCGTAGACGTAGAGGCCAACTCGCCAGGAGCGTTGTCAAATATTACCGCCGAGATGATAGGTTGGGTTAGGTGAGGTTATATTACGTTAATGATGTATATAAAGGTCCCACGGGGGCGTAGAGGCCAACTCGCCAGCAATGTTGTCAAATATTACCGCCGAGATGGTAGGTTGGGTTAGGTTAGGTTATATTACGTTATTGATGAATATAAATGTCCCACGGGGGCGTAGAGGCCAACTCGCCAGCAATGTTGTCAAATATTACCGCCGAGATGATATGTTGGGTTAGGTGAGGTTATATTACGTTATTGATGTATATGAAGGTCCCACGGAGACGTAGAGGCCAACTCGCCAGGAATGTTGTCAAATATTACCGCCGAGATGCTAGGTTGGGTTAGGTTAGTTTATATTACGTTATTGAAGTATATGAAGGTCAAACGGAGACCTAGAGGCCAACTCGCCAGGAATGTTGTCAAATATTACCGTCGAGATGTTAGGTTGTGTTAGGTTATGTTGTATTACGTTATTGATGTATATAAAGGTCCCACGGAGACGTAGAGGCCAACAAGCCAGAAATGTGGTCAAATATTACCGCCAAGATGTTAGATTGGGTTAGGTTATGTTATATTACGTTATTGATGTATATAAAGATGCCACGGAGACGTAGAGCCCAACTCGCCAGGAATGTTGTCAAATATTACCGCCGAGACGATAGGTTGGATTAGGTTAGGTTATATTTCGTTATTGATGTATATGAAGGTCCCACGGAGACGTAGAGGCCAACTCGCCAGGAATGTTGTCAAATATTACCGCCGAGATGCTAGGTTGGGTTAGGTTAGTTTATATTACGTTATTGAAGTATATAAAGGTCTCACGGCGACGTAGAGGCCAACAAGCCAGGAATGTTGTCAAATATTACCGCCGAGATGATATGTTGGGTTAGGTGAGGTTATATTACGTTATTGATGTATATGAAGGACAACCGTAGACGTAGAAGCCAACTCGCCAGGAATGTTGTCAAATATTACCGCCGAGATGATATGTTGGGTTAGGTGAGGTTATATTACGTTATTGATGTATATGAAGGACAACCGTAGACGTAGAGGCCAACTCGCCAGGAATGTTGTCAAATATTACCGCCGAGATGGTAGGTTGGGTTAGTTTAGGTTATATTACGTTATTGATGGATATAAAGGTCCCACGGAGACGTAGAGGCCAACTCGCCAGGAGCGTTGTCAAATATTACCGCCGAGATGATAGGTTGGGTTAGGTGAGGTTATATTACGTTAATGATGTATATAAAGGTCCCACGGGGGCGTAGAGGCCAACTCGCCAGCAATGTTGTCAAATATTACCGCCGAGATGGTAGGTTGGGTTAGGTTAGGTTATATTACGTTATTGATGAATATAAATGTCCCACGGAGACGTAGAGGCCAACTCGCCAGGAATGTTGTCAAATATTACCGCCGAGATGATATGTTGGGTTAGGTGAGGTTATATTACGTTATTGATGTATATGAAGGACAAACGTAGACGTAGAGGCCAACTCGCCAGGTATGTTGTCAAATATTACCCCGGAGATGTTAGCTGGGTTAGGTTAGGTTACATTACGTTATTGATGTATATGAAGGTCAAACGGAGACCTAGAGGCCAACTCGCCAGGAATGTTGTCAAATATTACGGTCGAGATGTTAGGTTGTGTTAGGTTATGTTGTATTACGTTATTGATGTATATAAAGATGCCACGGAGACGTAGAGCCCAACTCGCCAGGAATGTTGTCAAATATTACCGCCGAGACGATAGGTTGGATTAGGTTAGGTTATATTTCGTTATTGATGTATATGAAGGTCCCACGGAGACGTAGAGGCCAACTCGCAAGGAATGTTGTCAAATATTACCGCCGAGATGCTAGGTTGGGTTAGGTTAGTTTATATTACGTTATTGAAGTATATAAAGGTCTCACGGCGACGTAGAGGCCAACAAGCCAGGAATGTTGTCAAATATTACCGCCGAGATGATATGTTGGGTTAGGTGAGGTTATATTACGTTATTGATGTATATGAAGGACAACCGTAGACGTAGAAGCCAACTCGCCAGGAATGTTGTCAAATATTACCGCCGAGATGATATGTTGGGTTAGGTGAGGTTATATTACGTTATTGATGTATATGAAGGACAACCATAGACGTAGAGGCCAACTCGCCAGGAATGTTGTCAAATATTACCGCCGAGATGGTAGGTTGGGTTAGTTTAGGTTATATTACGTTATTGATGGATATAAAGGTCCCACGGAGACGTAGAGGCCAACTCGCCAGGAGCGTTGTCAAATATTACCGCCGAGATGATAGGTTGGGTTAGGTGAGGTTATATTACGTTAATGATGTATATAAAGGTCCCACGGGGGCGTAGAGGCCAACTCGCCAGCAATGTTGTCAAATATTACCGCCGAGATGGTAGGTTGGGTTAGGTTAGGTTATATTACGTTATTGATGAATATAAATGTCCCACGGAGACGTAGAGGCCAACTCGCCAGGAATGTTGTCAAATATTACCGCCGAGATGATATGTTGGGTTAGGTGAGGTTATATTACGTTATTGATGTATATGAAGGACAAACGTAGACGTAGAGGCCAACTCGCCAGGTATGTTGTCAAATATTACCCCGGAGATGTTAGCTGGGTTAGGTTAGGTTACATTACGTTATTGATGTATATGAAGTTCAAACGGAGACGTAGAGGCCAACTCGCCAGGAATGTTGTCATATATTACCGCGGAGATGATAGGTTGGGTTAGGTTAGGTTATATTACGTTATTGATGTATATAAAGGTCCCACGGAGACGTAGAGGCCAACTCGCCAGGAATGTTGTCAAATATTACCGCCGAGATGATAGGTTGGGTTAGGTTAGGTTATATTACGTTATTGATGTATATGAAGGTCAAACGGAGACCTAGAGGCCAACTCGCCAGGAATGTTGTCAAATATTACCGTCGAGATGTTAGGTTGTGTTAGGTTATGTTGTATTACGTTATTGATGTATATAAAGGTCCCACGGAGACGTAGAGGCCAACAAGCCAGAAATGTGGTCAAACATTACCGCCAAGATGTTAGATTGGGTTAGGTTATGTTATATTACGTTATTGATGTATATAAAGATGCCACGGAGACGTAGAGCCCAACTCGCCAGGAATGTTGTCAAATATTACCGCCGTGACGATAGGTTGGATTAGGTTAGGTTATATTTCGTTATTGATGTATATGAAGGTCCCACGGAGACGTAGAGGCCAACTCGCCAGGAATGTTGTCAAATATTACCGCCGAGATGCTAGGTTGGGTTAGGTTAGTTTATATTACGTTATTGAAGTATGTAAAGGTCCCACGGAGACGTAGAGGCCAACAAGCCAGGAATGTGGTCAAATATTACCGCCGAGATGTTAGATTGGGTTAGGCTAGCTTATATTATGTTATTGATGGATATAAAGGTCCCACGGAGACGTAGAGGGTAACTCGCCAGGAATGTTGTCAAATATTACCGCCGAGATGATAGGTTGGGTTATATTAGGTTATTGATGTATATAAATGTCCCACGGAGACGTAGAATCCAACTCGCCAGGAATGTTGTCAAATATTACCGCCGAGATGATATGTTGGGTTAGGTGAGGTTATATTACGTTATTGATGTATATGAAGGACAACCGTAGACGTAGAGGCCAACTCGCCAGGTATGTTGTTGAATATTACCGCCGAGATGTCAGGTTGGGTTAGGTTAGGTTGTATTACGTTATTGATGTATATAAAGGTCCCACGGAGACGTAGAGGCCAACACGCCAGGAATGTTGTCAAATATTACCGCGGAGATGATAGGTTGGGTTAGGTTACGTTATATTACGTTATTGATGTATATGAAGGTCAAACGGAGACGTAGAGGCCAACTCGCCAGGAATGTTGTCAAATATTACCGCCGAGATGGTAGGTTGGGTTAGGTTAGGTTATATTACGTTATTGATGTATATGAAGGTCAAACGGAGACGTAGAGGCCAACTCGCCAGGAATGTTGTCAAATGTTACCGCCGAGACGATAGGTTGGATTAGGTTAGGTTATATTTCGTTATTGATGTATATGAAGGTCCCACGGAGACGTAGAGGCCAACTCGCCAGGAATGTTGTCAAATATTACCGCCGAGATGCTAGGTTGGGTTAGGTTAGTTTATATTACGTTATTGAAGTATGTAAAGGTCCCACGGAGACGTAGAGGCCAACAAGCCAGGAATGTGGTCAAATATTACCGCCGAGATGTTAGATTGGGTTAGGCTAGCTTATATTATGTTATTGATGGATATAAAGGTCCCACGGAGACATAGAGGGTAACTCGCCAGGAATGTTGTCAAATATTACCGTCGAGATGTTAGGTTGTGTTAGGTTATGTTGTATTACGTTATTGATGTATATAAAGGTCCCACGGAGACGTAGAGGCCAACAAGCAAGAAATGTGGTCAAATATTACCGCCAAGATGTTAGATTGGGTTAGGTTATGTTATATTACGTTATTGATGTATATAAAGATGCCACGGAGACGTAGAGCCCAACTCGCCAGGAATGTTGTCAAATATTACCGCCGAGACGATAGGTTGGATTAGGTTAGGTTATATTTCGTTATTGATGTATATGAAGGTCCCACGGAGACGTAGAGGCCAACTCGCCAGGAATGTTGTCAAATATTACCGCCGAGATGCTAGGTTGGGTTAGGTTAGTTTATATTACGTTATTGAAGTATGTAAAGGTCCCACGGAGACGTAGAGGCCAACAAGCCAGGAATGTGGTCAAATATTACCGCCGAGATGTTAGATTGGGTTAGGCTAGCTTATATTATGTTATTGATGGATATAAAGGTCCCACGGAGACATAGAGGGTAACTCGCCAGGAATGTTGTCAAATATTACCGCCGAGATGATAGGTTGGGATATATTAGGTTATTGATGTATATAAATGTCCCACGGAGACGTAGAAGCCAACTCGCCAGGAATGTTGTCAAATATTACCGCCGAGATGATATGTTGGGTTAGGTGAGGTTATATTACGTTATTGATGTATATGAAGGACAAACGTAGACGTAGAGGCCAACTCGCCAGGAATGTTGTCATATATTACCGCGGAGATGATAGGTTGGGTTAGGTTACGTTATATTACGATATTGATGTATATGAAGGTCAAACGGAGACGTAGAGGCCAACTCGCCAGGAATGTTGTCAAATATTACCGCCGAGATGTTAGGTTGGGTTAGGTTAGGTTATATTTCGTTATTGATGTATATGAAGGTCCCACGGAGACGTAGAGGCCAACTCGCCAGGTATGTTGTCAAATATTACCCCGGAGATGTTAGGTTGGGTTAGGTTAGGTTACATTACGTTATAGATGTATATGAAGGTCAAACGGAGACGTAGAGGCCAACTCGCCAGGAATGTTGTCATATATTACCGCGGAGATGATAGGTTGGGTTAGGTTAGGTTATATTACGTTATTGATGTATATAAAGGTCCCACGGAGACGTAGAGGCCAACTCGCCAAGAATGTTGTCAAATATTACCGCCGAGATGATAGGTTGGGTTAGGTTAGGTTATATTACGTTATTGATGTATATGAAGGTCAAACGGAGACCTAGAGGCCAACTCGCCAGGAATGTTGTCAAATATTACCGTCGAGATGTTAGGTTGTGTTAGGTTATGTTGTATTACGTTATTGATGTATATAAAGGTCCCACGGAGACGTAGAGGCCAACAAGCCAGAAATGTGGTCAAATATTACCGCCAAGATGTTAGATTGGGTTAGGTTATGTTATATTACGTTATTGATGTATATAAAGATGCCACGGAGACGTAGAGCCCAACTCGCCAGGAATGTTGTCAAATATTACCGCCGAGACGATAGGTTGGATTAGGTTAGGTTATATTTCGTTATTGATGTATATGAAGGTCAAACGGAGACGTAGAGGCCAACTCGCCAGGAATGTTGTCATATATTACCGCGGAGATGATAGGTTGGGTTAGGTTAGGTTATATTACGTTATTGATGTATATAAAGGTCCAACGGAGACGTAGAGGCCAACTCGCCAGCAATGTTGTCAAATATTACCGCCGAGATGGTAGGTTGGATTAGGTTAGGTTATATTACGTTATTGATGTATATAAATGTCCCACGGAGACGTAGAGGCCAACTCGCCAGGAATGTTGTCAAATATTACCGCCGAGATGATATGTTGGGTTAGGTGAGGTTATATTACGTTATTGATGTATATAAAGGTCCCACGGAGACGTAGAGGCCAACTCGCCAGGAATGTTGTCAAATATTACCGCCGAGATGATATGTTGGGTTAGGTGAGGTTATATTACGTTATTGATGTATATGAAGGACAAACGTAGACGTAGAGGCCAACTCGCCAGGAATGTTGTCAAATATTACCGCCGAGACGATAGGTTGGATTAGGTTAGGTTATATTTCGTTATTGATGTATATGAAGGTCCCACGGAGACGTAGAGGCCAACTCGCCAGGAATGTTCTCAAATATTACCGCCGAGATGATATGTTGGGTTAGGTGAGGTTATATTACGTTATTGATGTATATGGAGGTCAAACGGAGACGTAGAGGCCAACTCGCCAGGAATGTTGTCATATATTACCGCGGAGATGATAGGTTGGGTTAGGTTAGGTTATATTACGTTATTGATGTATATAAAGGTCCCACGGAGACGTAGAGGCCAACTCGCCAGGAATGTTGTCAAATATTACCGCCGAGATGATAGGTTGGGTTAGGTTAAGTTATATTACGTTATTGATGTATATGAAGGTCAAACGGAGACCTAGAGGCCAACTCGCCAGGAATGTTGTCAAATATTACCGTCGAGATGTTAGGTTGTGTTAGGTTATGTTGTATTACGTTATTGATGTATATAAAGGTCCCACGGAGACGTAGAGGCCAACAAGCAAGAAATGTGGTCAAATATTACCGCCAAGATGTTAGATTGGGTTAGGTTATGTTATATTACGTTATTGATGTATATAAAGATGCCACGGAGACGTAGAGGCCAACTCGCCAGGAATGTTGTCAAATATTACCGCCGAGACGATAGGTTGGATTAGGTTAGGTTATATTTCGTTATTGATGTATATGAAGGTCCCACGGAGACGTAGAGGCCAACTCGCCAGGAATGTTGTCAAATATTACCGCCGAGATGCTAGGTTGGGTTAGGTTAGTTTATATTACGTTATTGAAGTATGTAAAGGTCCCACGGAGACGTAGAGACCAACAAGCCAGGAATGTGGTCAAATATTACCGCCGAGATGTTAGATTGGGTTAGGCTAGCTTATATTATGTTATTGATGGATATAAAGGTCCCACGGAGACATAGAGGGTAACTCGCCAGGAATGTTGTCAAATATTACCGCCGAGATGATAGGTTGGGATATATTAGGTTATTGATGTATATAAATGTCCCACGGAGACGTAGAAGCCAACTCGCCAGGAATGTTGTCAAATATTACCGCCGAGATGATATGTTGGGTTAGGTGAGGTTATATTACGTTATTGATGTATATGAAGGACAAACGTAGACGTAGAGGCCAACTCGCCAGGAATGTTGTCATATATTACCGCGGAGATGATAGGTTGGGTTAGGTTACGTTATATTACGATATTGATGTATATGAAGGTCAAACGGAGACGTAGAGGCCAACTCGCCAGGAATGTTGTCAAATATTACCGCCGAGATGTTAGGTTGGGTTAGGTTAGGTTATATTTCGTTATTGATGTATATGAAGGTCCCACGGAGACGTAGAGGCCAACTCGCCAGGTATGTTGTCAAATATTACCCCGGAGATGTTAGGTTGGGTTAGGTTAGGTTACATTACGTTATAGATGTATATGAAGGTCAAACGGAGACGTAGAGGCCAACTCGCCAGGAATGTTGTCATATATTACCGCGGAGATGATAGGTTGGGTTAGGTTAGGTTATATTACGTTATTGATGTATATAAAGGTCCCACGGAGACGTAGAGGCCAACTCGCCAAGAATGTTGTCAAATATTACCGCCGAGATGATAGGTTGGGTTAGGTTAGGTTATATTACGTTATTGATGTGTATGAAGGTCAAACGGAGACCTAGAGGCCAACTCGCCAGGAATGTTGTCAAATATTACCGTCGAGATGTTAGGTTGTGTTAGGTTATGTTGTATTACGTTATTGATGTATATAAAGGTCCCACGGAGACGTAGAGGCCAACAAGCCAGAAATGTGGTCAAATATTACCGCCAAGATGTTAGATTGGGTTAGGTTATGTTATATTACGTTATTGATGTATATAAAGATGCCACGGAGACGTAGAGCCCAACTCGCCAGGAATGTTGTCAAATATTACCGCCGAGACGATAGGTTGGATTAGGTTAGGTTATATTTCGTTATTGATGTATATGAAGGTCCCACGGAGACGTAGAGGCCAACTCGCCAGTAATGTTATCAAATATTACCGCCGAGATGATATGTTGGGTTAGGTGAGGTTATATTACGTTATTGATGTATATGAAGGACAACCGTAGACGTAGAGGCCAACTCGCCAGGTATGTTGTCGAATATTACCGCCGAGATGTTAGGTTGGGTTAGGTTAGGTTGTATTACGTTATTGATGTATATAAAGGTCCCACGGAGACGTAGAGACCAACAAGCCAGGAATGTGGTTAAATATTACCGCCGAGATGATAGGTTGGGTTAGGTTAGGTTATATTACGTTATGGATGTTTATAAATGTCCAACGGAGACGTAGAGGCCAACTCGCCAGGAATGTTGTCAAATATTACCGCGGAGATGATAGGTTGGGTTAGGTTACGTTATATTACGTTATTGATGTATATGAAGGTCAAACGGAGACGTAGAGGCCAACTCGCCAGGAATGTTGTCAAATATTACCGCCGAGATGGTAGGTTGGGTTAGTTTAGGTTATATTACGTTATTGATGTATATAAATGTCCCACGGAGACGTAGAGGCCAACTGGCCAGGAATGTTGTCAAATATTACCGCCGAGATGATAGGTTGGGTTAGGTTAGGTTATATTTCGTTATTGATGTCTATGAAGGTCCCACGGAGACCTAGAGGCCAACTCGCCAGGAATGTTGTCAAATATTACCGCCGAGATGATAGGTTGGGTTAGGTTACGTTATATTACGTTATTGATGTATATGAAGGTCAAACGGAGACGTAGAGGCCAACTCGCCAGGAATGATGTCAAATATTTTCGCCGAGATGTTATGTTGTGTTAGGTTAGGTTATATTACGTTATTGATGTATACAAAGGTCCCACGGAGACGGAGAAGCCAACTCGCCAGGAATGTTGTCAAATATTACCGCCGAGATGTTAGGTTGGGTTAGGTTAGGTTATATTACGTTATTGAAGTATGTAAAGGTCCCACGGAGACGTAGAGGCCAACAAGCCAGGAATGTGGTCAAATATTACCGCCGAGATGTTAGATTGGGTTAGGCTAGCTTATATTATGTTATTGATGGATATAAAGGTCCCACGGAGACGTAGAGGCCAACTCGCCAGGAGCGTTGTCAAGTATTACCGCCGAGATGATAGGTTGGGTTAGGTTACGTTATATTACGTTATTGATGTATATGAAGGTCAAACGGAGACGTAGAGGCCAACTCGCCAGGAATGTTGTCAAATATTACCGCCGAGATGTTAGGTTGGGTTAGGTTAGGTTATATTTCGTTATTGATGTATATGAAGGTCCCACGGAGACGTAGAGGCCAACTCGCCAGGTATGTTGTCAAATATTACCCCGGAGATGTTAGGTTGGGTTAGGTTAGGTTACATTACGTTATAGATGTATATGAAGGTCAAACGGAGACGTAGAGGCCAACTCGCCAGGAATGTTGTCATATATTACCGCGGAGAAGATAGGTTGGGTTAGGTTAGGTTATATTACGTTATTGATGTATATAAAGGTCCCACGGAAACGTAGAGGCCAACTCGCCAGGAATGTTGTCAAATATTACCGCCGAGATGATAGGTTGGGTTAGGTTAGGTTATATTTCGTTATTGATGTCTATGAAGGTCCCACGGAGACCTAGAGGCCAACTCGCCAGGAATGTTGTCAAATATTACCGCCGAGATGATAGGTTGGGTTAGGTTACGTTATATTACGTTATTGATGTATATGAAGGTCAAACGGAAACGTAGAGGCCAACTCGCCAGGAATGATGTCAAATATTTTCGCCGAGATGTTATGTTGTGTTAGGTTAGGTTATATTACGTTATTGATGTATACAAAGGTCCCACGGAGACGGAGAAGCCAACTCGCCAGGAATGTTGTCAAATATTACCGCCGAGATGTTAGGTTGGGTTAGGTTAGGTTATATTACGTTATTGAAGTATGTAAAGGTCCCACGGAGATGTAGAGGCCAACAAGCCAGGAATGTGGTCAAATATTACCGCCGAGATGTTAGATTGGGTTAGGCTAGCTTATATTATGTTATTGATGGATATAAAGGTCCCACGGAGACGTAGAGGCCAACTCGCCAGGAGCGTTGTCAAGTATTACCGCCGAGATGATAGGTTGGGTTAGGTGAGGTTATATTACGTTATTGATGTATATGAAGGTCAAACGGAGACGTAGAGGCCAACTCGCTAGGAATGTTGTCAAATATTACCGCCGAAATGTTAGGTTGAGTTAGGTTAGGTTATATTACGTTATTGATGTATATAAAGGTCCCACGGAGACGTAGAGGCCAACTCGCCAGGAATGTTGTCAAATATTACCGCCGAGATGATATGTTGGATTAGGTGAGGTTATATTACGTTAATGATGTATATAAAGGTCCCACGGGGGCGTAGAGGCCAACTCGCCAGCAATGTTGTCAAATATTACCGCCGAGATGGTAGGTTGGGTTAGGTTAGGTTATATTACGTTATTGATGAATATAAATGTCCCACGGAGACGTAGAGGCCAACTCGCCAGGAATGTTGTCAAATATTACCGCCGAGATGATATGTTGGGTTAGGTGAGGTTATATTACGTTATTGATGTATATGAAGGACAACCGTAGACGTAGAGGCCAACTCGCCAGGAATGTTGTCATATATTACCGCGGAGATGATAGGTTGGGTTAGGTTACGTTATATTACGTTATTGATGTATATGAAGGTCAAACGGAGACGTAGAGGCCAACTCGCCAGGAATGTTGTCAAATATTACCGCCGAGATGTTAGGTTGGGTTAGGTTAGGTTATATTTCGTTATTGATGTATATGAAGGTCCCACGGAGACGTAGAGGCCAACTCGCCAGGTATGTTGTCAAATATTACCCCGGAGATGTTAGGTTGGGTTAGGTTAGGTTACATTACGTTATAGATGTATATGAAGGTCAAACGGAGACGTAGAGGCCAACTCGCCAGGAATGTTGTCATATATTACCGCGGAGAAGATAGGTTGGGTTAGGTTAGGTTATATTACGTTATTGATGTATATAAAGGTCCCACGGAAACGTAGAGGCCAACTCGCCAGGAATGTTGTCAAATATTACCGCCGAGATGATAGGTTGGGTTAGGTTAGGTTATATTACGTTATTGATGTATATGAAGGTCAAACGGAGACCTAGAGGCCAACTCGCCAGGAATGTTGTCAAATATTACCGTCGAGATGTTAGGTTGTGTTAGGTTATGTTGTATTACGTTATTGATGTATATAAAGGTCCCACGGAGACGTAGAGGCCAACAAGCCAGGAATGTGGTCAAATATTACCGCCGAGATGTTAGATTGGGTTAGGCTAGCTTATATTATGTTATTGATGGATATAAAGGTCCCACGGAGACGTAGAGGCCAACTCGCCAGGAGCGTTGTCAAGTATTACCGCCGAGATGATAGGTTGGGTTAGGTGTGGTTATATTACGTTATTGATGTATATGAAGGTCAAACGGAGACGTAGAGGCCAACTCGCTAGGAATGTTGTCAAATATTACCGCCGAAATGTTAGGTTGAGTTAGGTTAGGTTATATTACGTTACTGATGTATATAAAGGTCCCACGGAGACGTAGAGGCCAACTCGCCAGGAATGTTGTCAAATATTACCGCCGAGATGATATGTTGGATTAGGTGAGGTTATATTACGTTAATGATGTATATAAAGGTCCCACGGGGGCGTAGAGGCCAACTCGCCAGCAATGTTGTCAAATATTACCGCCGAGATGGTAGGTTGGGTTAGGTTAGGTTATATTACGTTATTGATGAATATAAATGTCCCACGGAGACGTAGAGGCCAACTCGCCAGGAATGTTGTCAAATATTACCGCCGAGATGATATGTTGGGTTAGGTGAGGTTATATTACGTTATTGATGTATATGAAGGACAAACGTAGACGTAGAGGCCAACTCGCCAGGTATGTTGTCGAATATTACCGCCGAGATGTTAGGTTGGGTTAGGTTAGGTTGTATTACGTTATTGATGTATATAAAGGTCCAACGGAGACGTAGAGGCCAACTCGCCAGCAATGTTGTCAAATATTACCGCCGAGATGGTAGGTTGGATTAGGTTAGGTTATATTACGTTATTGATGTATATAAATGTCCCACGGAGACGTAGAGGCCAACTCGCCAGGAATGTTGTCAAATATTACCGCCGAGATGATATGTTGGGTTAGGTGAGGTTATATTACGTTATTGATGTATATGAAGGTCAAACGGAGACGTAGAGGCCAACTCGCCAGGAATGTTGTCAAATATTACCGCCGAGATGTTAGGTTGGGTTAGGTTAGGGTATATTACGTTATTGATGTATATAAAGGTCCCACGGAGACGTAGAGGCCAACTCGCCAGGAATGTTGTCAAATATTACCGCCGAGATGATATGTTGGGTTAGGTGAGGTTATATTACGTTATTGATGTATATGAAGGACAAACGTAGACGTAGAGGCCAACTCGCCAGGAATGTTGTCAAATATTACCGCCGAGATGATAGGTTGGGTTATATTAGGTTATTGATGTATATAAATGTCCCACGGAGACGTAGAAGCCAACTCGCCAGGAATGTTGTCAAATATTACCGCCGAGATGATATGTTGGGTTAGGTGAGGTTATATTACGTTATTGATGTATATGAAGGACAACCGTAGACGTAGAGGCCATCTCGCCAGGAATGTTGTCATATATTACCGCGGAGATGATAGGTTGGGTTAGGTTACGTTATATTACGTTATTGATGTATATGAAGGTCAAACGGAGACGTAGAGGCCAACTAGCCAGGAATGTTGTCAAATATTACCGCCGAGATGTTAGGTTGGGTTAGGTTAGGTTATATTTCGTTATTGATGTATATGAAGGTCCCACGGAGACGTAGAGGCCAACTCGCCAGGTATGTTGTCAAATATTACCCCGGAGATGTTAGGTTGGGTTAGGTTAGGTTACATTACGTTATAGATGTATATGAAGGTCAAACGGAGACGTAGAGGCCAACTCGCCAGGAATGTTGTCATATATTACCGCGGAGAAGATAGGTTGGGTTAGGTTAGGTTATATTACGTTATTGATGTATATAAAGGTCCCACGGAAACGTAGAGGCCAACTCGCCAGGAATGTTGTCAAATATTACCGCCGAGATGATAGGTTGGGTTAGGTTAGGTTATATTACGTTATTGATGTATATGAAGGTCAAACGGAGACCTAGAGGCCAACTCGCCAGGAATGTCGTCAAATATTACCGTCGAGATGTTAGGTTGTGTTAGGTTATGTTGTATTACGTTATTGATGTATATAAAGGTCCCACGGAGACGTAGAGGCCAACAAGCCAGAAATGTGGTCAAATATTACCGCCAAGATGTTAGATTGGGTTAGGTTATGTTATATTACGTTATTGATGTATATAAAGATGCCACGGAGACGTAGAGCCCAACTCGCCAGGAATGTTGTCAAATATTACCGCCGAGACGATAGGTTGGATTAGGTTAGGTTATATTTCGTTATTGATGTATATGAAGGTCCCACGGAGACGTAGAGGCCAACTCGCCAGGAATGTTGTCAAATATTACCGCCGAGATGATATGTTGGGTTAGGTGAGGTTATATTACGTTATTGATGTATATGAAGGACAACCGTAGACGTAGAGGCCAACTCGCCAGGTATGTTGTCGAATATTACCGCCGAGATGTTAGGTTGGGTTAGGTTAGGTTGTATTACGTTATTGATGTATATAAAGGTCCCACGGAGACGTAGAGGCCAACAAGCCAGGAATGTGGTTAAATATTACCGCCGAGCTGATAGGTTGGGTTAGGTTAGGTTATATTACGTTATGGATGTTTATAAATGTCCAACGGAGACGTAGAGGCCAACTCGCCAGGAATGTTGTCAAATATTACCGCGGAGATGATAGGTTGGGTTAGGTTACGTTATATTACGTTATTGATGTATATGAAGGTCAAACGGAGACGTAGAGGCCAACTCGCCAGGAATGTTGTCAAATATTACCGCCGAGATGGTAGGTTGGGTTAGTTTAGGTTATATTACGTTATTGATGTATATAAATGTCCCACGGAGACGTAGAGGCCAACTGGCCAGGAATGTTGTCAAATATTACCGCCGAGATGATAGGTTGGGTTAGGTTAGGTTATATTTCGTTATTGATGTCTATGATGGTCCCACGGAGACCTAGAGGCCAACTCGCCAGGAATGTTGTCAAATATTACCGCCGAGATGTTAGGTTGTGTTAGGTTAGGTTGTATTACGTTATTGATGTATATAAAGGTCCCACGGAGGCGTAGAGGCCAATTCGCCAGTAATGTTGTCAAATATTACCGCCGAGATGATAGGTTGGGTTAGGTTACGTTATATTACGTTATTGATGTATATGAAGGTCAAACGGAGACGTAGAGGCCAACTCGCCAGGAATGATGTCAAATATTTTCGCCGAGATGTTATGTTGTGTTAGGTTAGGTTATATTACGTTATTGATGTATACAAAGGTCCCACGGAGACGGAGAAGCCAACTCGCCAGGAATGTTGTCAAATATTACCGCCGAGATGTTAGGTTGGGTTAGGTTAGGTTATATTACGTTATTGAAGTATGTAAAGGTCCCACGGAGACGTAGAGGCCAACAAGCCAGGAATGTGGTCAAATATTACCGCCGAGATGTTAGATTGGGTTAGGCTAGCTTATATTATGTTATTGATGGATATAAAGGTCCCACGGAGACGTAGTGGCCAACTCGCCAGGAGCGTTGTCAAATATTACCGCCGAGATGATAGGTTGGGTTAGGTGAGGTTATATTACGTTATTGATGTATATGAAGGTCAAACGGAGACGTAGAGGCCAACTCGCTAGGAATGTTGTCAAATATTACCGCCGAAATGTTAGGTTGAGTTAGGTTAGGTTATATTACGTTATTGATGTATATAAAGGTCCCACGGAGACGTAGAGGCCAACTCGCCAGGAATGTTGTCAAATATTACCGCCGAGATGATATGTTGGATTAGGTGAGGTTATATTACGTTAATGATGTATATAAAGGTCCCACGGGGGCGTAGAGGCCAACTCGCCAGCAATGTTGTCAAATATTACCGCCGAGATGGTAGGTTGGGTTAGGTTAGGTTATATTACGTTATTGATGAATATAAATGTCCCACGGAGACGTAGAGGCCAACTCGCCAGGAATGTTGTCAAATATTACCGCCGAGATGATATGTTGGGTTAGGTGAGGTTATATTACGTTATTGATGTATATGAAGGACAAACGTAGACGTAGAGGCCAACTCGCTAGGAATGTTGTCAAATATTACCGCCGAGACGATAGGTTGGATTAGGTTAGGTTATATTTCGTTATTGATGTATATGAAGGTCCCACGGAGACCTAGAGGCCAACTCGCAAGGAATGTTGTCAAATATTACCGCCGAGATGCTAGGTTGGGTTAGGTTAGTTTATATTACGTTATTGAAGTATGTAAAGGTCCCACGGAGACGTAGAGGCCAACAAGCCAGGAATGTGGTCAAATATTACCGCCGAGATGTTAGATTGGGTTAGGCTAGCTTATATTATGTTATTGATGGATATAAAGGTCCCACAGAGACATAGAGGGTAACTCGCCAGGAATGTTGTCAAATATTACCGCCGAGATGATAGGTTGGGTTATATTAGGTTATTGATGTATATAAATGTCCCACGGAGACGTAGAAGCCAACTCGCCAGGAATGTTGTCAAATATTACCGCCGAGATGATATGTTGGGTTAGGTGAGGTTATATTACGTTATTGATGTATATGAAGGACAACCGTAGACGTAGAGGCCAACTCGCCAGGAATGTTGTCATATATTACCGCGGAGATGATAGGTTGGGTTAGGTTACGTTATATTACGTTATTGATGTATATGAAGGTCAAACGGAGACGTAGAGGCCAACTCGCCAGGAATGTTGTCAAATATTACCGCCGAGATGTTAGGTTGGGTTAGGTTAGGTTATATTTCGTTATTGATGTATATGAAGATCCCACGGAGACGTAGAGGCCAACTCGCCAGGTATGTTGTCAAATATTACCCCGGAGATGTTAGGTTGGGTTAGGTTAGGTTACATTACGTTATAGATGTATATGAAGGTCAAACGGAGACGTAGAGGCCAACTCGCCAGGAATGTTGTCATATATTGCCGCGGAGAAGATAGGTTGGGTTAGGTTAGGTTATATTACGTTATTGATGTATATAAAGGTCCCACGGAAACGTAGAGGCCAACTCGCCAGGAATGTTGTCAAATATTACCGCCGAGATGATAGGTTGGGTTAGGTTAGGTTATATTACGTTATTGATGTATATGAAGGTCAAACGGAGACCTAGAGGCCAACTCGCCAGGAATGTTGTCAAATATTACCGTCGAGATGTTAGGTTGTGTTAGGTTATGTTGTATTATGTTATTGATGTATATAAAGGTCCCACGGAGACGTAGAGGCCAACAAGCCAGAAATGTGGTCAAATATTACCGCCAAGATGTTAGATTGGGTTAGGTTATGTTATATTACGTTATTGATGTATATAAAGATGCCACGGAGACGTAGAGCCCAACTCGCCAGGAATGTTGTCAAATATTACCGCCGAGACGATAGGTTGGATTAGGTTAGGTTATATTTCGTTATTGATGTATATGAAGGTCCCACGGAGACGTAGAGGCCAACTCGCCAGGAATGTTGTCAAATATTACCGCCGAGATGATATGTTGGGTTAGGTGAGGTTATATTATGTTATTGATGTATATGAAGGACAACCGTAGACGTAGAGGCCAACTCGCCAGGTATGTTGTCGAGTATTACCGCCGAGATGTTAGGTTGGGTTAGGTTAGGTTGTATTACGTTATTGATGTATATAAAGGTCCCACGGAGACGTAGAGGCCAACAAGCCAGGAATGTGGTTAAATATTACCGCCGGGATGATAGGTTGGGTTAGGTTAGGTTATATTACGTTATGGATGTTTATAAATGTCCAACGGAGACGTAGAGGCCAACTCGCCAGGAATGTTGTCAAATATTACCGCGGAGATGATAGGTTGGGTTAGGTTACGTTATATTACGTTATTGATGTATATGAAGGTCAAACGGAGACGTAGAGGCCAACTCGCCAGGAATGTTGTCAAATATTACCGCCGAGATGGTAGGTTGGGTTAGGTTAGGTTATATTACGTTATTGATGAATATAAATGTCCCACGGAGACGTAGAGGCCAACTCGCCAGGAATGTTGTCAAATATTACCGCCGAGATGATATGTTGGGTTAGGTGAGGTTATATTACGTTATTGATGTATATGAAGGACAAACGTAGACGTAGAGGCCAACTCGCCAGGTATGTTGTCGAATATTACCGCCGAGATGTTAGGTTGGGTTAGGTTAGGTTGTATTACGTTATTGATGTATATAAAGGTCCAACGGAGACGTAGAGGCCAACTCGCCAGCAATGTTGTCAAATATTACCGCCGAGATGGTAGGTTGGATTAGGTTAGGTTATATTACGTTATTGATGTATATAAATGTCCCACGGAGACGTAGAGGCCAACTCGCCAGGAATGTTGTCAAATATTACCGCCGAGATGATATGTTGGGTTAGGTGAGGTTATATTACGTTATTGATGTATATGAAGGTCAAACGGAGACGTAGAGGCCAACTCGCCAGGAATGTTGTCAAATATTACCGCCGAGATGTTAGGTTGGGTTAGGTTAGGGTATATTACGTTATTGATGTATATAAATGTCCCACGGAGACGTAGAGGCCAACTCGCCAGGAATGTTGTCAAATATTACCGCCGAGATGATATGTTGGGTTAGGTGAGGTTATATTACGTTATTGATGTATATGAAGGACAAACGTAGACGTAGAGGCCAACTCGCCAGGAATGTTGTCAAATATTACCGCCGAGATGATAGGTTGGGTTATATTAGGTTATTGATGTATATAAATGTCCCACGGAGACGTAGAAGCCAACTCGCCAGGAATGTTGTCAAATATTACCGCCGAGATGATATGTTGGGTTAGGTGAGGTTATATTACGTTATTGATGTATATGAAGGACAACCGTAGACGTAGAGGCCAACTCGCCAGGAATGTTGTCATATATTACCGCGGAGATGATAGGTTGGGTTAGGTTACGTTATATTACGTTATTGATGTATATGAAGGTCAAACGGAGACCTAGAGGCCAACTCGCCAGGAATGTTGTCAAATATTACCGTCGAGATGTTAGGTTGTGTTAGGTTATGTTGTATTACGTTATTGATGTATATAAAGGTCCCACGGAGACGTAGAGGCCAACAAGCCAGAAATGTGGTCAAATATTACCGCCAAGATGTTAGATTGGGTTAGGTTATGTTATATTACGTTATTGATGTATATAAAGATGCCACGGAGACGTAGAGCCCAACTCGCCAGGAATGTTGTCAAATATTACCGCCGAGACGATAGGTTGGATTAGGTTAGGTTATATTTCGTTATTGATGTATATGAAGGTCCCACGGAGACGTAGAGGCCAACTCGCCAGGAATGTTGTCAAATATTACCGCCGAGATGATATGTTGGGTTAGGTGAGGTTATATTACGTTATTGATGTATATGAAGGACAACCGTAGACGTAGAGGCCAACTCGCCAGGCATGTTGTCGAATATTACCGCCGAGATGTTAGGTTGGGTTAGGTTAGGTTGTATTACGTTATTGATGTATATAAAGGTCCCACGGAGACGTAGAGGCCAACAAGCCAGGAATGTGGTTAAATATTACCGCCGAGCTGATAGGTTGGGTTAGGTTAGGTTATATTACGTTATGGATGTTTATAAATGTCCAACGGAGACGTAGAGGCCAACTCGCCAGGAATGTTGTCAAATATTACCGCGGAGATGATAGGTTGGGTTAGGTTACGTTATATTACGTTATTGATGTATATGAAGGTCAAACGGAGACGTAGAGGCCAACTCGCCAGGAATGTTGTCAAATATTACCGCCGAGATGGTAGGTTGGGTTAGTTTAGGTTATATTACGTTATTGATGTATATAAATGTCCCACGGAGACGTAGAGGCCAACTGGCCAGGAATGTTGTCAAATATTACCGCCGAGATGATAGGTTGGGTTAGGTTAGGTTATATTTCGTTATTGATGTCTATGATGGTCCCACGGAGACCTAGAGGCCAACTCGCCAGGAATGTTGTCAAATATTACCGCCGAGATGTTAGGTTGTGTTAGGTTAGGTTGTATTACGTTATTGATGTATATAAAGGTCCCACGGAGGCGTAGAGGCCAATTCGCCAGTAATGTTGTCAAATATTACCGCCGAGATGATAGGTTGGGTTAGGTTACGTTATATTACGTTATTGATGTATATGAAGGTCAAGCGGAGACGTAGAGGCCAACTCGCCAGGAATGATGTCAAATATTTTCGCCGAGATGTTATGTTGTGTTAGGTTAGGTTATATTACGTTATTGATGTATACAAAGGTCCCACGGAGACGGAGAAGCCAACTCGCCAGGAATGTTGTCAAATATTACCGCCGAGATGTTAGGTTGGGTTAGGTTAGGTTATATTACGTTATTGAAGTATGTAAAGGTCCCACGGAGACGTAGAGGCCAACAAGCCAGGAATGTGGTCAAATATTACCGCCGAGATGTTAGATTGGGTTAGGCTAGCTTATATTATGTTATTGATGGATATAAAGGTCCCACGGAGACGTAGAGGCCAACTCGCCAGGAGCGTTGTCAAATATTACCGCCGAGATGATAGGTTGGGTTAGGTGAGGTTATATTACGTTATTGATGTATATGAAGGTCAAACGGAGACGTAGAGGCCAACTCGCTAGGAATGTTGTCAAATATTACCGCCGAAATGTTAGGTTGAGTTAGGTTAGGTTATATTACGTTATTGATGTATATAAAGGTCCCACGGAGACGTAGAGGCCAACTCGCCAGGAATGTTGTCAAATATTACCGCCGAGATGATATGTTGGATTAGGTGAGGTTATATTACGTTAATGATGTATATAAAGGTCCCACGGGGGCGTAGAGGCCAACTCGCCAGCAATGTTGTCAAATATTACCGCCGAGATGGTAGGTTGGGTTAGGTTAGGTTATATTACGTTATTGATGAATATAAATGTCCCACGGAGACGTAGAGGCCAACTCGCCAGGAATGTTGTCAAATATTACCGCCGAGATGATATGTTGGGTTAGGTGAGGTTATATTACGTTATTGATGTATATGAAGGACAAACGTAGACGTAGAGGCCAACTCGCTAGGAATGTTGTCAAATATTACCGCCGAGACGATAGGTTGGATTAGGTTAGGTTATATTTCGTTATTGATGTATATGAAGGTCCCACGGAGACGTAGAGGCCAACTCGCAAGGAATGTTGTCAAATATTACCGCCGAGATGCTAGGTTGGGTTAGGTTAGTTTATATTACGTTATTGAAGTATGTAAAGGTCCCACGGAGACGTAGAGGCCAACAAGCCAGGAATGTGGTCAAATATTACCGCCGAGATGTTAGATTGGGTTAGGCTAGCTTATATTATGTTATTGATGGATATAAAGGTCCCACGGAGACATAGAGGGTAACTCGCCAGGAATGTTGTCAAATATTACCGCCGAGATGATAGGTTGGGTTATATTAGGTTATTGATGTATATAAATGTCCCACGGAGACGTAGAAGCCAACTCGCCAGGAATGTTGTCAAATATTACCGCCGAGATGATATGTTGGGTTAGGTGAGGTTATATTACGTTATTGATGTATATGAAGGACAACCGTAGACGTAGAGGCCAACTCGCCAGGAATGTTGTCATATATTACCGCGGAGATGATAGGTTGGGTTAGGTTACGTTATATTACGTTATTGATGTATATGAAGGTCAAACGGAGACGTAGAGGCCAACTCGCCAGGAATGTTGTCAAATATTACCGCCGAGATGTTAGGTTGGGTTAGGTTAGGTTATATTTCGTTATTGATGTATATGAAGATCCCACGGAGACGTAGAGGCCAACTCGCCAGGTATGTTGTCAAATATTACCCCGGAGATGTTAGGTTGGGTTAGGTTAGGTTACATTACGTTATAGATGTATATGAAGGTCAAACGGAGACGTAGAGGCCAACTCGCCAGGAATGTTGTCATATATTACCGCGGAGAAGATAGGTTGGGTTAGGTTAGGTTATATTACGTTATTGATGTATATAAAGGTCCCACGGAAACGTAGAGGCCAACTCGCCAGGAATGTTGTCAAATATTACCGCCGAGATGATAGGTTGGGTTAGGTTAGGTTATATTACGTTATTGATGTATATGAAGGTCAAACGGAGACCTAGAGGCCAACTCGCCAGGAATGTTGTCAAATATTACCGTCGAGATGTTAGGTTGTGTTAGGTTATGTTGTATTACGTTATTGATGTATATAAAGGTCCCACGGAGACGTAGAGGCCAACAAGCCAGAAATGTGGTCAAATATTACCGCCAAGATGTTAGATTGGGTTAGGTTATGTTATATTACGTTATTGATGTATATAAAGATGCCACGGAGACGTAGAGCCCAACTCGCCAGGAATGTTGTCAAATATTACCGCCGAGACGATAGGTTGGATTAGGTTAGGTTATATTTCGTTATTGATGTATATGAAGGTCCCACGGAGACGTAGAGGCCAACTCGCCAGGAATGTTGTCAAATATTACCGCCGAGATGATATGTTGGGTTAGGTGAGGTTATATTACGTTATTGATGTATATGAAGGACAACCGTAGACGTAGAGGCCAACTCGCCAGGTATGTTGTCGAATATTACCGCCGAGATGTTAGGTTGGGTTAGGTTAGGTTGTATTACGTTATTGATGTATATAAAGGTCCCACGGAGACGTAGAGGCCAACAAGCCAGGAATGTGGTTAAATATTACCGCCGGGATGATAGGTTGGGTTAGGTTAGGTTATATTACGTTATGGATGTTTATAAATGTCCAACGGAGACGTAGAGGCCAACTCGCCAGGAATGTTGTCAAATATTACCGCGGAGATGATAGGTTGGGTTAGGTTACGTTATATTACGTTATTGATGTATATGAAGGTCAAACGGAGACGTAGAGGCCAACTCGCCAGGAATGTTGTCAAATATTACCGCCGAGATGGTAGGTTGGGTTAGTTTAGGTTATATTACGTTATTGATGTATATAAATGTCCCACGGAGACGTAGAGGCCAACTGGCCAGGAATGTTGTCAAATATTACCGCCGAGATGATAGGTTGGGTTAGGTTAGGTTATATTTCGTTATTGATGTCTATGAAGGTCCCACGGAGACCTAGAGGCCAACTCGCCAGGAATGTTGTCAAATATTACCGCCGAGATGTTAGGTTGTGTTAGGTTAGGTTGTATTACGTTATTGATGTATATAAAGGTCCCACGGAGGCGTAGAGGCCAATTCGCCAGCAATGTTGTCAAATATTACCGCCGAGATGATAGGTTGGGTTAGGTTACGTTATATTACGTTATTGATGTATATGAAGGTCAAACGGAGACGTAGAGGCCAACTCGCCAGGAATGATGTCAAATATTTTCGCCGAGATGTTATGTTGTGTTAGGTTAGGTTATATTACGTTATTGATGTATACAAAGGTCCCACGGAGACGGAGAAGCCAACTCGCCAGGAATGTTGTCAAATATTACCGCCGAGATGTTAGGTTGGGTTAGGTTAGGTTATATTACGTTATTGAAGTATGTAAAGGTCCCACGGAGACGTAGAGGCCAACAAGCCAGGAATGTGGTCGAATATTACCGCCGAGATGTTAGATTGGGTTAGGCTAGCTTATATTATGTTATTGATGGATATAAAGGTCCCACGGAGACGTAGAGGCCAACTCGCCAGGAGCGTTGTCAAATATTACCGCCGAGATGATAGGTTGGGTTAGGTGAGGTTATATTACGTTATTGATGTATATGAAGGTCAAACGGAGACGTAGAGGCCAACTCGCCAGGAATGTTGTCAAAAATTACCGCCGAGATGTTAGGTTGGGTTAGGTTAGGTTATATTTCGTTATTGATGTATATGAAGGTCCCACGGAGACGTAGAGGCCAACTCGCCAGGTATGTTGTCAAATATTATCCCGGAGATGTTAGGTTGGGTTCGGTTAGGTTACATTACGTTATTGATGTATATGAATGTAAAACGTAGACGTAGAGGCCAACTCGCCAGGAATGTTGTCAAATATTACCGCCGAGATGTTAGGTTATATTACGTTATTGATGTATATAAAGGTCCCACGGAGACGTAGAGGCTAACTCGCCAGGTATGTTGTCAAATATTACCGCCGAGATGATAGGTTGGGTTAGGTTAGGTTATATTACGTTATGGATGTTTATAAATGTCCAACGGAGACGTAGAGGCCCTCTCGCCAGGAATGTTATCAAATATTACCGCCGAGATGATATGTTGGGTTAGGTGAGGTTATATTACGTTATTGATGTATATGAAGGACAAACGTAGACGTAGAGGCCAACTCGCCAGGTATGTTGTCGAATATTACCGCCGAGATGTTAGGTTGGGTTAGGTTAGGTTGTATTACGTTATTGATGTATATAAAGGTCCCACGGAGACGTAGAGGCCAACTCGCCAGCAATGTTGTCAAATATTACCGCCGAGATGGTAGGTTGGATTAGGTTAGGTTATATTACGTTATTGATGTATATAAAGGTCCCACGGAGACGTAGAGGCCAACTCGCCAGGAATGTTGTCAAATATTACCGCCGAGATGATAGGTTGGGTTAGGTTACGTTATATTACGTTATTGATGTATATTAAGGTCAACCGGAGACCTAGAGGCCAACACGCCAGGAATGTTGTCAAATATTACCGCCGAGATGTTAGGTTGTGTTAGGTTAGGTTGTATTACGTTATTGATGTATATAAAGGTCCCACGGAGGCGTAGAGGCCAACTCGCCAGGAATGTTGTCAAATATTACCGCCGAGATGTTAGGTTGGATTAGGTTAGGTTATATTACGTTATTGATGTATATAAAGGTCCCACGGAGACGCAGAGGCCAACTCGCCAGGTATGTTGTCAAATATTACCGCCGAGATGATAGGTTGGGTTATATTAGGTTATTGATGTATATAAATGTCCCACGGAGACGTAGAAGCCAACTCGCCAGGAATGTTGTCAAATATTACCGCCGAGATGATATGTTGGGTTAGGTGAGGTTATATTACGTTATTGATGTATATGAAGGACAACCGTAGACGTAGAGGCCCACTCGCCAGGTATATTGTCGAATATTACCGCCGAGATGTTAGGTTGGGTTAGGTTAGGTTGTATTACGTTATTGATGTATATAAAGGTCCCACGGAGACGTAGAGGCCAACAAGCCAGGAATGTGGTCAAATATTACCGCCGAGATGTTAGGTTGGGTTAGGTTAGGGTATATTACGTTATTGATGTATATAAAGGTCCCACGGAGACGTAGAGGCCAACTCGCCAGGAATGTTGTCAAATATTACCGCCGAGATGTTAGGTTGGGTTAGGTTAGGTTATATTTCGTTATTGATGTATATGAAGGTCCCACGGAGACGTAGAGGCCAACTCGCCAGGTATGTTGTCAAATATTATCCCGGAGATGTTAGGTTGGGTTCGGTTAGGTTACATTACGTTATTGATGTATATGAATGTCAAACGGAGACGTAGAGGCCAACTCGCCAGGAATGTTGTCAAATATTACCGCCGAGATGTTAGGTTGGGTTAGGTTAGGTTATATTACGTTATTGATGTATATAAAGGTCCCACGGAGACGTAGAGGCTAACTCGCCAGGTATGTTGTCAAATATTACCGCCGAGATGATAGGTTGGGTTAGGTTAGGTTATATTACGTTATGGATGTTTATAAATGTCCAACGGAGACGTAGCGGCCCACTCGCCAGGAATGTTGTCAAATATTACCGCCGAGATGATATGTTGGGTTAGGTGAGGTTATATTACGTTATTGATGTATATGAAGGACAAACGTAGACGTAGAGGCCCACTCGCCAGGTATATTGTCGAATATTACCGCCGAGATGTTAGGTTGGGTTAGGTTAGGTTGTATTACGTTATTGATGTATATAAAGGTCCCACGGAGACGTAGAGGCCAACAAGCCAGGAATGTGGTCAAATATTACCGCCGAGATGATATGTTGGGTTAGGTTAGGTTATATTACGTTATGGATGTTTATAAATGTCCAACGGAGACATAGAGGCCAACTCGCCAGGAATGTTGTCAAATATGACCGCCGAGATGATATGTTGGGTTAGGTGAGGTTATATTACGTTATTGGTGTATATGAAGGACAAACGTAGACGTAGAGGCCAAATCGCCAGGTATGTTGTCGAATATTACCGCCGAGATGTTAGGTTGGGTTAGGTTAGGTTGTATTACGTTATTGATGTATGTAAAGGTCCCACGGAGACGTAGAGGCCAACAAGCCAGGAATGTGGTCAAATATTACCGCCAAGATGTTAGATTGGGTTAGGTTAGGTTACAATACGTTATTGATGTATATGAAGGTCAAACGGAGACGTAGAGGCCAACTCGCCAGGAATATTGTCAAATATTACCGCCGAGATGTTAGGTTGGGTTAGGTTAGGTTATATTACGTTTTTGATGTATATGAAGGTCATACGGAGACGTAGAGGCCAAATCGCCAGGTATGTTGTCGAATATTACCCCGGAGATGTTAGGTTGGGTTAGGTTAGGTTGCATTACGTTATTGATGTATATAAAGGTCCCACGGAGACGTAGAGGCCAACAAGCCAGGAATGTGGTCAAATATTACCGCCGAGATGTCAGGTTGGGTTAGGTTAGGTTGTATTACGTTATTGATGTATATAAAGGTCCCACGGAGACGTAGAGGCCAACTCGCCGGGAATGTTGTCAAATATTACCGCGGAGATGATAGGTTGGGCTAGGTTACGTTATATTACGTTATTGATGTATATGAAGGTCAAACGGAGACGTAGAGGCCAACTCGCCAGGAATGTTGTCATATATTACCGCGGAGATGATAGGTTGGGTTAGGTTAGGTTGTATTACGTTATTGATGTATATAAAGGTCCCACGGAGACGTAGAGGCCAACAAGCCAGGAATGTGGTCAAATATTACCGCCGAGATGATAGGTTGGGTTAGGTTAGGTTATATTACGTTATGGATGTTTATAAATGTCCAACGGAGACATAGAGGCCAACTCGCCAGGAATGTTGTCAAATATGACCGCCGAGATGATATGTTGGGTTAGGTGAGGTTATATTACGTTATTGGTGTATATGAAGGACAAACGTAGACGTAGAGGCCAAATCGCCAGGTATGTTGTCGAATATTACCGCCGAGATGTTAGGTTGGGTTAGGTTAGGTTGTATTACGTTATTGATGTATGTAAAGGTCCCACGGAGACGTAGAGGCCAACAAGCCAGGAATGTGGTCAAATATTACCGCCAAGATGTTAGATTGGGTTAGGTTAGGTTACAATACGTTATTGATGTATATGAAGGTCAAACGGAGACGTAGAGGCCAACTCGCCAGGAATATTGTCAAATATTACCGCCGAGATGTTAGGTTGGGTTAGGTTAGGTTATATTACGTTTTTGATGTATATGAAGGTCATACGGAGACGTAGAGGCCAACTCGCCGGGAATGTTGTCAAATATTACCGCGGAGATGATAGGTTGGGCTAGGTTACGTTATATTACGTTATTGATGTATATGAAGGTCAAACGGAGACGTAGAGGCCAACTCGCCAGGAATGTTGTCATATATTACCGCGGAGATGATAGGTTGGGTTAGGTTACGTTATATTACGTTATTGATGTATATAAAGGTCCCACGGAGACGTAGAGGCCAACTCGCCAGCAATGTTGTCAAATATTACCGCCGAGATGGTAGGTTGGATTAGGTTAGGTTATATTACGTTATTGATGTATATAAAAGTCCCACGGAGACGTAGAGGCCAACTCGCCAGGAATGTTGTCAAATATTACCGCCGAGATGATAGGTTGGGTTAGGTTACGTTATATTACGTTATTGATGTATATTAAGGTCAACCGGAGACCTAGAGGCCAACACGCCAGGAATGTTGTCAAATATTACCGCCGAGATGTTAGGTTGTGTTAGGTTAGGTTGTATTACGTTATTGATGTATATAAAGGTCCCACGGAGGCGTAGAGGCCAACTCGCCAGGAATGTTGTCAAATATTACCGCCGAGATGTTAGGTTGGATTAGGTTAGGTTATATTACGTTATTGATGTATATAAAGGTCCCACGGAGACGTAGAGGCCAACTCGCCAGGTATGTTGTCAAATATTACCGCCGAGATGATAGGTTAGGTTATATTAGGTTATTGATGTATATAAATGTCCCACGGAGACGTAGAAGCCAACTCGCCAGGAATGTTGTCAAATATTACCGCCGAGATGATATGTTGGGTTAGGTGAGGTTATATTACGTTATTGATGTATATGAAGGACAACCGTAGACGTAGAGGCCCACTCGCCAGGTATATTGTCGAATATTACCGCCGAGATGTTAGGTTGGGTTAGGTTAGGTTGTATTACGTTATTGATGTATATAAAGGTCCCACGGAGAAGTAGAGGCCAACAAGCCAGGAATGTGGTCAAATATTACCGCCGAGATGATAGGTTGGGTTAGGTTAGGTTATATTACGTTATGGATGTTTATAAATGTCCAACGGAGACATAGAGGCCAACTCGCCAGGAATGTTGTCAAATATGACCGCCGAGATGATATGTTGGGTTAGGTGAGGTTATATTACGTTATTGGTGTATATGAAGGACAAACGTAGACGTAGAGGCCAAATCGCCAGGTATGTTGTCGAATATTACCGCCGAGATGTTAGGTTGGGTTAGGTTAGGTTGCATTACGTTATTGATGTATATAAAGGTCCCACGGAGACGTAGAGGCCAACAAGCCAGGAATGTGGTCAAATATTACCGCCGAGATGTCAGGTTGGGTTAGGTTAGGTTGTATTACGTTATTGATGTATATAAAGGTCCCACGGAGACGTAGAGGCCAACTCGCCGGGAATGTTGTCAAATATTACCGCGGAGATGATAGGTTGGGTTAGGTTACGTTATATTACGTTATTGATGTATATGAAGGTCAAACGGAGACGTAGAGGCCAACTCGCCAGGAATGTTGTCAAATATTACCGCCGAGATGGTAGGTTGGGTTAGGTTAGGTTATATTACGTTATTGATGTATATAAAAGTCCCACGGAGACGTAGAGGGTAACTCGCCAGGAATGTTGTCAAATATTACCGCCGAGATGATAGGTTGGGTTATATTAGGTTATTGATGTATATAAATGTCCCACGGAGACGTAGAAGCCAACTCGCCAGGAATGTTGTCAAATATTACCGCCGAGATGATATGTTGGGTTAGGTGAGGTTATATTACGTTATTGATGTATATGAAGGACAACCGTAGACGTAGAGGCCAACTCGCCAGGAATGTTGTCATATATTACCGCGGAGATGATAGGTTGGGTTAGGTTACGTTATATTACGTTATTGATGTATATGAAGGTCAAACGGAGACGTAGAGGCCAACTCGCCAGGAATGTTGTCATATATTACCGCGGAGATGATAGGTTGGGTTAGGTTAGGTTATATTACGTTATTGATGTATATAAAGGTCCCACGGAGACGTAGAGGCCAACTCGCCAGGAATGTTGTCAAATATTACCGCCGAGATGATAGGTTGGGTTAGGTTAGGTTATATTACGTTATTGATGTATATGAAGGTCAAACGGAGACCTAGAGGCCAACTCGCCAGGAATGTTGTCAAATATTACCGTCGAGATGTTAGGTTGTGTTAGGTTATGTTGTATTACGTTATTGATGTATATAAAGGTCTCACGGAGACGTAGAGGCCAACAAGCCAGAAATGTGGTCAAATATTACCGCCAAGATGTTAGATTGGGTTAGGTTATGTTATATTACGTTATTGATGTATATAAAGATGCCACGGAGACGTAGAGCCCAACTCGCCAGGAATGTTGTCAAATATTACCGCCGAGACGATAGGTTGGATTAGGTTAGGTTATATTTCGTTATTGATGTATATGAAGGTCCCACGGAGACGTAGAGGCCAACTCGCCAGGAATGTTGTCAAATATTACCGCCGAGATGCTAGGTTGGGTTAGGTTAGTTTATATTACGTTATTGAAGTATGTAAAGGTCCCACGGCGACGTAGAGGCCAACAAGCCAGGAATGTGGTCAAATATTACCGCCGAGATGTTAGATTGGGTTAGGCCTACTTATATTATGTTATTGATGGATATAAAGGTCCCACGGAGACGTAGAGGGTAACTCGCCAGGAATGTTGTCAAATATTACCGCCGAGATGATAGGTTGGGTTATATTAGGTTATTGATGTATATAAATGTCCCACGGAGACGTAGAAGCCAACTCGCCAGGAATGTTGTCAAATATTACCGCCGAGATGATATGTTGGGTTAGGTGAGGTTATATTACGTTATTGATGTATATGAAGGACAACCGTAGACGTAGAGGCCAACTCGCCAGGTATGTTGTCGAATATTACCGCCGAGATGTTAGGTTGGGTTAGGTTAGGTTGTATTACGTTATTGATGTATATAAAGGTCCCACGGAGACGTAGAGGCCAACAAGCCAGGAATGTGGTCAAATATTACCGCCGAGATGATAGGTTGGGTTAGGTTAGGTTATATTACGTTATGGATGTTTATAAATGTCCAACGGAGACGTAGAGGCCAACTCGCCAGGAATGTTGTCAAATATTACCGCCGAGATGATAGGTTGGGTTATATTAGGTTATTGATGTATATAAATGTCCCACGGAGACGTAGAAGCCAACTCGCCAGGAATGTTGTCAAATATTACCGCCGAGATGATATGTTGGGTTAGGTGAGGTTATATTACGTTATTGAAGTATGTAAAGGTCCCACGGAGACGTAGAGGCCAACAAGCCAGGAATGTGGTCAAATATTACCGCCGAGATGTTAGATTGGGTTAGGCTAGCTTATATTATGTTATTGATGGATATAAAGGTCCCACGGAGACGTAAAGGGTAACTCGCCAGGAATGTTGTCAAATATTACCGCCGAGATGATAGGTTGGGTTATATTAGGTTATTGATGTATATAAATGTCCCACGGAGACGTAGAAGCCAAATCGCCAGGAATGTTGTCAAATATTACCGCCGAGATGATATGTTGGGTTAGGTGAGGTTATATTACGTTATTGATGTATATGAAGGACAACCGTAGACGTAGAGGCCAACTCGCCAGGTATGTTGTCGAATATTACCGCCGAGATGTTAGGTTGGGTTAGGTTAGGTTGTATTACGTTATTGATGTATATAAAGGTCCCACGGAGACGTAGAGGCCAACAAGCCAGGAATGTGGTTAAATATTACCGCCGAGATGATAGGTTGGGTTAGGTTAGGTTATATTACGTTATGGATGTTTATAAATGTCCAACGGAGACGTAGAGGCCAACTCGCCAGGAATGTTGTCAAATATTACCGCGGAGATGATAGGTTGGGATAGGTTACGTTATATTACGTTATTGATGTATATGAAGGTCAAACGGAGACGTAGAGGCCAACTCGCCAGGAATGTTGTCAAATATTACCGCCGAGATGGTTGGTTGGGTTAGGTTAGGTTATATTACGTTATTGATGTATATAAATGTCCCACGGAGACGTAGAGGCCAACTGGCCAGGAATGTTGTCAAATATTACCGCCGAGATGATAGGTTGGGTTAGGTTAGGTTATATTTCGTTATTGATGTATATGAAGGTCCCACGGAGACCTAGAGGACAACTCGCCAGGAATGTTGTCAAATATTACCGCCGAGATGTTAGGTTGTGTTAGGTTAGGTTGTATTACGTTATTGATGTATATAAAGGTCCCACGGAGGCGTAGAGGCCAATTCGCCAGCAATGTTGTCAAATATTACCGCCGAGATGATAGGTTGGGTTAGGTTACGTTATATTACGTTATTGATGTATATGAAGGTCAAACGGAGACGTAGAGGCCAACTCGACAGGAATGATGTCAAATATTTTCGCCGAGATGTTATGTTGTGTTAGGTTAGGTTATATTACGTTATTGATGTATACAAAGGTCCCACGGAGACGGAGAAGCCAACTCGCCAGGAATGTTGTCAAATATTACCGCCGAGATGTTAGGTTGGGTTAGGTTAGGTTATATTACGTTATTGAAGTATGTAAAGGTCCCACGGAGACGTAGAGGCCAACTCGCCAGGAATGTTGTCAAATATTACCGCCGAGATGATATGTTGGGTTAGGTGAGGTTATATTACCTTATTGATGTATATGAAGGTCAAACGGAGACGTAGAGGCCAACTCGCCAGGAATGTTGTCAAATATTACCGCCGAGATGTTAGGTTGGGTAAGGTTAGGTTATATTACGTTATTGATGTATATAAAGGTCCCACGGAGACGTAGAGGCCAACTCGCCAGGAATGTTGTCAAATATTACAGCCGAGATGATATGTTGCGTTAGGTGAGGTTATATTACGTTATTGATGTATATGAAGGACAAACGTAGACGTAGAGGCCAACTCGCCAGGTATGTTGTCGAATATTACCGCCGAGATGTTAGGTTGGGTTAGGTTAGGTTGTATTACGTTATTGATGTATATGAAGGTCAAACGTAGACGTAGAGGCCAACTCGCCAGGAATGTTGTCAAATATTACCGCCGAGATGGTAGGTTGGGTTAGGTTAGGTTATATTACGTTATTGATGTATATAAAGGTCCAACGGAGACGTAGAGGCCAACTCGCCAGCAATGTTGTCAAATATTACCGCCGAGATGGTAGGTTGGATTAGGTTAGGTTATATTACGTTATTGATGTATATAAATGTCCCACGGAGACGTAGAAGCCAACTCGCCAGGAATGTTGTCAAATATTACCGCCGAGATGATATGTTGGGTTAGGTGAGGTTATATTACGTTATTGATGTATACAAAGGTCCAACGGAGACGTAGAGGCCAACTCGCCAGCAATGTTGTCAAATATTACCGCCGAGATGGTAGGTTGGGTTAGGTTAGGTTATATTACGTTATTGATGTATATAAAGGTCCAACGGAGACGTAGAGGCCAACTCGCCAGCAATGTTGTCAAATATTACCGCCGAGATGGTAGGTTGGATTAGGTTAGGTTATATTACGTTATTGATGTATATAAATGTCCCACGGAGACGTAGAAGCCAACTCGCCAGGAATGTTGTCAAATATTACCGCCGAGATGATATGTTGGGTTAGGTGAGGTTATATTACGTTATTGATGTATATGAAGGTCAAACGGAGACGTAGAGGCCAACTCGCCAGGAATGTTGTCAAATATTACCGCCGAGATGTTAGGTTGGGTTAGGTTAGGTTATATTACGTTATTGATGTATATAAAGGTCCCACGGAGACGTAGAAGCCAAATCGCCAGGAATGTTGTCAAATATTACCGCCGAGATGAAATGTTGGGTTAGGTGAGGTTATAT
>CAXAJV010000488.1:0-5000 GCA_963969225.1 Xylocopa violacea
ACGCGCTATCTCAGAGTTTAGTCTTTCGCCCCTATACCCAGTTCCGACGATCGATTTGCACGTCAGAATCGCTACGGACCTCCATCAGGGTTTCCCCTGACTTCGTCCTGACCAGGCATAGTTCACCATCTTTCGGGTCCCAACGTGTACGCTCTAGGTGCGCCTCTTCTCGCAATGAGAGCGAGACGCCCCGGGAGTGCGGGGCCGCATGGGTACGCGGCCCATCCTCCCTTGGTCGACGCGAAGGCCGACTTTCACTTTCATTTCGCCTTTAGGTTTATGCATCCCAATGACTCGCGCACATGTTAGACTCCTTGGTCCGTGTTTCAAGACGGGTCCTGAGAGTACCCAAAGCAGTAGCGTCGCCGACCGGTAATTCGAAGCTTGGCCAGTCCGAGGACACCGCCTGCTAACAGCTGGCCAGGCCCGGCGCCGGCACATAGTCCGTACCACCGGGTAGTCTGACCGAGCTTGCGGCGGGCTAGACGCACATACATTCGAGAATGGATTGGTTGCGGCCCGATACCGTGCGAGTACCGTCGTGCAGCCGGCCGGGCGACCGAGGGTTTGTCGCGTGCGCAAGATTGCGACGCCACAGGCTTCCCACTCGGGCCGTAGACCGACGCGCAACGGGTCGCGACGTTCTACTAGGGGAGAAGTGCACGACTACATCACCGGAACGTTCGCCGATGGCGGTGTGCCCTCGCCGTGGACCGCAAGGGTCCACCGGGGCATCGCGCACCATCGGGAGCCAGTCTCGTCGTCGATGAATCTCTCCATTCGATCTTTTGGGTTTCTCAGGTTTACCCCTGAACGGTTTCACGTACTCTTGAACTCTCTCTTCAAAGTTCTTTTCAACTTTCCCTCACGGTACTTGTTCGCTATCGGTCTCGTGGTCGTATTTAGCCTTAGATGGAGTTTACCACCCACTTAGGGCTGCACTCTCAAGCAACCCGACTCTAAGGAGAGATCCTCCCGAGACGCGTTCCGGTCTCTACGGGCCTGGCACCCTCTGTGGGTAAATGGCCCCATTCAAGATGGACTTGGACGCGATTCGATGTCTCGGGATAAACGGATCCTCCCGAACACTACATTTCCCAGCGGCGGAACCGCGGGATTCAGTGCTGGGCTCATTCCTGTTCGCTCGCAGCTACTAAGGAAATCCTGGTTAGTTTCTTTTCCTCCGCTTAGTAATATGCTTAAATTCAGCGGGTAATCTCACCTAATCTGAGGTCGTCTCTACGTGAAACACGAAATTCGTTCGTGCCGTGAAGCCGCTTTTTTTTTTTTTGCACTGCGAGACACGTTAAGGAACCCGCGTCTATTTGGTCAGAGAGAAGGTATTATAAATCCCGTTTTCTTTCGGGAAAACGGGAAAAAATAAAAATTCGACAACATACAAGAGAGATGATTACGGAGCTTCGACGCACGGGGACGGCAGACGACGAAAAGAACTTTCGTCGTCTCCGACGCAGCGATCCTTTCATTTACCGCTCGATTACCACAAAACTCCGCCGTTCTTCTCGGCGAAGCGTTTTGCGCACCGCGCCAATGTCATTCGTGTCGGTTCTCGGATTCGTAATGCATACGAGACGCTCGCTGGACAACCAAGTTGCCGGCGATTTTTAACATCCGTCCTCTCTTATCGTAGCTATGAACGATTATAAATAATTCCAGCGGTTCCACCTTCCGCGCGTAACACGCAGAGATCGAAACGGAGCGGCTCCTTTTCCCCGATTTATCACCCTGATCCGTCGGAACGACGGATAGGCCGAGTTGGAGCGCGCCCACGCGAATCTCTCTGCTGCGTGGAACGGGAAATAAAAAAAAAAAGGAACGCACGCGTGGAATTACATAACCAAGCTGCGCTTTCCGGGGACTGGATGACCGGCTTTTTGATCGCGCGGTCCCGTCTCGACAACGAAGACATGGGGTGACCAACAACTTGTGGCACCGAGCAGCACCTCGTCGAAGTATAACTTCGAGCCTCGCCAATGGGGTGGGCACAATCTCTTCCCGTATCTACTTCTCTAAACGACTCTCCTCGTTGCGCGTGGCGTTACCGATTCGAGTTCTGTGCTTCGGAATCTGCGGACGCGCGTCACAGGCCAGAAACGTTACAATCGACCATATATATATATATACCAAATGTTCCGATCGACACCGGGCTGACAGACAGAGGCAGCACACCGAGGACGCACGGTAAATTCGAGTCTCGACGAACGTGGCTGGGGTCAGATTCGAACATCCCAAGATCATCAGCGTTCGAAGAGGAAATGCGTCCCCGTGCGCGCGTTTGTCTGTGGTCCCCGACAATCGACGGCATGTGGAAATAAAATTCGAGATCGACTTCGGCAACGACGGCCTATATACATTGTATGTATTCGAGTGACGGTCCGCTCAATTTCTTCCTTACACAAAACATGGTATACGCGCACAACGCGCGGAGAGAGCAGAGAGAGAACGGGTTATTCTGATGATTGAACGCAACAACACCCTGGGGCTGTGCGAACTTCGAACGATCGGATGCGCATCATCGTCCCTCACGTTACGACGATGTCGCTCGCTCTCTCTTTCTTGTATATTCTCTTCTCTCTCTCTCGACCGAGTTCCCAACAATTCGATTCTCTCAGTCTTGCGGCAAAAGAAAAATTCATTTTAAACGACGTCGAGCGCGCGGCATATCAATCGTGCGTTAAAGAGACGCGCGAAGAGTGGTCATGGTGTGTGGCGGGTGTGCGAATTTGGAATACGGAACAAAATCGGCAGTCGAAACACGAAGCGGTTCCCCGTGGGCGGTCGTCCGGTTAAACGAACGACTCACGACGCCACGAAGAACTCGCGCGAGTCCGTGATCGACACCGTCGATTTCCGTGAACCCGTTTAACGCACGCCGCACGCGCGCACACGTTACACCAGTCGCATATAGTCTCGGGGCACGGCCACAGACGACTCGGACGAACGTCCAACGATCGCTCGTACGTCGCGTATCGCTCCTCTTTTTCCCTTTCGGTGCGCCCGAACTCAGAAACGTTCGTAAATGGAATTCGAATGAACGACGGCGGGCAGATTCGAGCACCGGAGAGAAAAGATTCGACGAAACGCAACGCAAGCAGTATTCTGGTTACGTGAACGACCCTCAGCTAGGCGTGGTCCAGGAATTGTATCCGTGGACCGCAATGTGCGTTCGAAATGTCGATGTTCATGTGTCCTGCAGTTCACACGTTGACGCGCAATTAGCTGCGTTCTTCATCGACCCACGAGCCAAGTGATCCACCGTTCAGGGTAATCGTATATGTATATTTTTTATTAATTGTTAAGTCTCTTCGTACTAAGTTTCGAACAAGTCGAGACCCAAACGTCTCCGGCGAAGGAGACGCGGGCGTCGCCCGAATTCTCGGCGACACGATACCGTCCTACGGATGAAACGGACACGCCTGTTTCAGGGTGTTTAGGATACATCCTTTCGGATTCACGCCAGTGTGCCACGCGTCCAGGTAGATAAAATTTTTCGAAAATTCGTTAGGACTCTTCTTCGCGCGTATCGCGCAGACCCTCGAGGCGGTCCCCCCTTCCTCCCGACAACACGAAGCGAGCTTGTAAAATTCGATCTCGCAACGGCGGGTTTATTAAGGGACTCTCGACAACGAGGAAGAATACGCAAACGCGAATATATCGTCGTCCCCTCTGAACGAATGGCACGTGGAAGTGAATACAAAAAAAAAAAAAAAGAAAGATATCCAACACCCAGCGGCGTATTGCTTTCGAGAAGTTGACGACGTTCGTACAGGTAAGTCGTAAAATATCGATGGGACTCGCCGTGAAACCTCGAAGCGGTCTATATAATTTTACCCACCCGACAACACGAAGCGAGCATAAAAAATTATTCGATCTCGCAACGGCGGGTGTGTTTCCAGACTCGCGACAACGAGGCTTCGCTCGGCGAAGCGGTCCCCTCTGAACGAACGACACGATCAAAACCCGAACACAGGTGCGTGGTACAAGTTCCTCAAATTCCACGATCCACTGCACGATCTGTGCTTCAGAGCTCAGGTGATAAAAAAAAAAAAAAAATTCGTTGGGACTCGGCCGCCAAAGCCTCGAGCGGTCTACCGTTTTTCCCCGGCAACACGAAGCGAGTATAAATTATTCGATCTCGCAACGGCCGGTTTCTCAGACTCGCGACAACGAGGCTATGGCAAAAAGCAAGTCCCCTCTGAGCTTGCAGCACAATTGTGAAACGGGAAAACGAACAAGTACCAGCGGCGTATTGCTTTCACGCAGAGACGCAAAATAATGGTACACACTCGACCTGTCGAATATGCAAAGTCGACGACATAACTTACCGTTCGGGTAAGAAAAATTCGTTAGGACTCGTCGGTTAACAACACCAACACCTCGAGCGCGGTCTGTATAATTTTATTTACCCGACAACACGAAGCGAGCATAATAAATGAGATTCGATCTCGCAACGGCGGGTTCATTATACAGACCCTAATCGCCAACGAGGCTTGGCCCGACGAATCGTCCCCTCCGAACGGAACGGTACGATCGACATTAACACAACCAGGGTACGCGGCGCGACACCACGCTCTTAACGAATTCGAAGTCGACGACGATCGTCGTTCGGGTAAAGATTCGTTGGGACTCGCCGTCGTACACAGCCTCGAGGCGGTCTGTTTCACCCGACAACGCGAAGCGAGCATAATATTGTTCGATCTCGCAACGGCACGGGTTTTCACAGACTCTCGACAACGAGGCTTGGCGGCGACGAATCGTCCCCTCCGAACGGAACGGTACGATCGACTAAAACAGGATACGCGCGACACACGCTCTTAAAGGAATTCGAAGTCGACGACGGCGCGTCCGTTCGGGTGAAGATTCGTTGGGACTCGCCGCACGCGCAGCCTCTGAACGGTCCAATTTAACCTGCGACACGAAGCGAGCATAAAATGGTTCGATCTCGCAACGGCAACGGGTTTTCATAGACTCTATGAGAG
>CAXAJV010000488.1:10000-12500 GCA_963969225.1 Xylocopa violacea
CGCGTACAGAGAACATGCTGGGCATCGACGATGCAAGCGCGTATGCAATTTTCACGCTGGGCAAATATCGCCGAAAGCACGGACATCTCTTTCACGCTGGGCATTAAGATAGCGCGTACAGAGAACATGCTGGTCATCAAGGCGAGGAAGCGCGTACAATTGCGTCACGCTGATTTATCGTACACCTTTTTTCTCCATCGTCTATAGCACGAACATCTCTTGCGAGAACATGCTGGGCAACGACGATGGCAAGCGGTTATAATCGTGTCACGCTGTATTGTTTAATATGTATATAAAGAATACCTTTTATCGTCTAATGCGCGAACGCGTAGTACCTCTTGGCACTCCATTTGACTATAACAGAGATACTACACACGCTCTCACACGCTGGGCATTATGATAGCGCGTACAGAGAAGCGTGCTGTTCGGCATAGACGAGCAAGCGCGTACAATTGTGTCACGCTGAAGTATATTTTTGTATCTCGCCCTCCTCAGGCGAGCTGGCGCGTACCAAGTGCGCGCTGGGCATTCGACACGGGACACCTTTTGGAAGTTCGTCGAGAGACTCCTCTGTTTCGTAACAGATCGTGTCGAAATGACATATACCATTTATTCTTTTGCCTTCTTCAGTGGATGCTTATTTTTTATTTTTTGTTTCGTTCCTCAACTCAGTGGATGCTCATTTTTATTTTTTTTTGTTGAGGAACTTGTTTGGTATATCATCGGTGTATATCTATCTCCATATACACCTTTCATGCGTATAGCATATTATGGACATTTCGTACACACATCTGGTACGTCCAAAAATTCAATATGTATCTCTAGAGTCCGTTCCGAGAGCTCGGAGCGTAAAGATTTAGAATCGATGCAAGGAAGGTACAATTTAACCGAGTAAAACTCGGATAAATGGTCACCAACGTCACCGTTGGACGCTCGCCACATATGGGCCATTCGGTCAAAGACACCGACCCGTGGCAATGCAGTGTGGAGAAAATTCGACAACCGACACGGGACAGAGCAGTCGAGAACGTATTCTCGAGGAGCGGTGGACTGCTTCTCAACCGAAGTCATAGAATAGCCACGCGCCCGACGCTACTCCGCCCGGCCGGCTCGAACCGACCTGTCTCCTTATAGATACGGAACGGCCGGCCGGGCGGTCGGCGCCGGCCGGGCTAACGCACGGGCGCTTACGGTGGTAAACTCCAGCGGCGACCGACCGTCCGGAAAGGCTGCTGTAACTTAGTCGCGCGGAGGCGCAAGTATAAAGTGCTATTAACGTTGAACTTTTATGAACGGAAATTGTTTAAACATAATGAATATATACGGAAAAACATATTTCTAGAATATAACGTTAATCGATTTTAACATTGAAAAAACGCAGTTATAAAATACGAAGTCAACGAAAAACACGAAAAATCGAAAATCTGACACGTACAAATGAATTCTACAATCAAATTAATCGTTATTACGAAAAAAAAACCAATCGTTTATATAAAAAAATTACCGATAAATTGACAAAAACCGCCAGTCGTGTCGGTTTCGGGAGACTAAAAATTATAAATTCGACTAAACAATGCGCTAATAAATTCAATCAATAGCTTTCAATAAGGTTTCTGCAAAAAAATTGTTAGGTCAACGGTTTAATTTACGAGAAAATAGCGAAAAACCGCCGATCGTGTCGCTTCCGACCTCTCGTTGCGAATATTTTCTAAGTTCCCCGTCGTGTCGCTTCCGACCGCTCGGCGCGAATATTTTCTAAGTTCCCCGTCGTGTCGCTTCCGACCGCTCGGCGCGAATATTTTCTAAGTTCCCCGCCGTGTCGCTTCCGACCGCTCGGCGCGAATATTTTCTAAGTTCCCGGTCATGTCGCTTCCGACCTCTCGGTGGGAATATTTTACAATTTCACGGTCATGTCGCTTCCGACCTCTCGGTAGGAATATTTTTCAAATCTCCGGACGCATCGCTTCCTACATTTCGGTGAGGATATTTTTTACGTTTCTGAACGTATCGGTCCCGACCTCTTGGTGCGAATATTATATATATATATATATATATATATATATATAACATAATATAACCTAACCTAATACAACCTGATCGCACGGTGCGAATATTTTCAAAGTTCCCCGCCGTGTCGCTTCCGACCTCTCGGCGCGAATATTTTCAAAGTCCCCGGTCGTGTCGGTCCCGACCGCTCGGCGCGAATATTTTCTAAGTTCCCCGCCGTGTCGCTTCCGACCGCTCGGCGCGAATATTTTCAAAGTCCCCGGTCGTGTCGGTCCCGACCGCTCGGCGCGAATATTTTCAAAGTCCCCGGTCGTGTCGGTCCCGACCGCTCGGCGCGAATATTTTCAAAGTCCCCGGTCGTGTCGGTCCCGACCGCTCGGCGCGAATATTTTCTAAGTTCCCGGTCGTGTCGCTTCCGCCCGCGCGGTGCGAACAATTTCCAAGTTCCCGGTCGTGCCGGTCCGTACTTCTCGGTGCGAACATTATATATGTA
>CAXAJV010000488.1:17500-20000 GCA_963969225.1 Xylocopa violacea
GAGGCTCCACTCCCTCCTTGTCATTAATGGACTTACCCATTATTGCCAGATCCAGGAGCTTCTTGGGGCATTTGTTGTAAAGCTCCTGGTATCTGGCATACACATACCTTTTTCGTCGTGTCCCAGCATTTCTGTTTCTTAAATTTTGTGCCTTTCTACGTTTATGCCCATGTTCCTGATTGCTGGGACCGCCCCCTTCTCCTTCGGTGAGTTTTTCGCTAAATTTTTGCGTTAGTATATTAATTTCCGTCTCACCGATTTCACTTTGGTTGGCTATTCTTATTATTTCAGATTCAACGTTATGGAATTTGTTGCTTTCATCCACACAGCCAACCCTAATGGCCTCCCGGATAACATCCTTCCATTTAATACGCTCTTGTATTATCCGGAGCTCTTCATCGTCTTCGGCGGCCGACTCGTACTGTGAGCTCGTTGAGGATTCGCTGCCGGATGAATCCTCCGAGTCGGCCACCGCCTCCTCCCTTTCGACGGGCAAGAGCCTCCTTTTATCACTAATTTGTTTTAATGTCTTGCCAGGTAGGAACTCTCTGATAGCCACGTTGGGCTGCTTTAGATTCTTAAAACGTTCGTTTAATTCCTTAAGGAGGTCTACTTCCTCCTTAGACCAGGCCGAGGCTCTATTGCCTGGTCTGTTCCTACTCTGGCTGGAGCCGGCCATTAATCTTTTTAAATTTCTAAGTTGCGGGTGCTTAAACCTCTCATGGGTTGATAGGCCGGCTCGCGTTTGAAAACTTTGCCCGCAAGAGTCGCACATAACCCCCGAGCTGCTCTGATGGTCGGAGCTTCTTTTACATTTTGGGAGGTGGCACCTACACCCGTGGAGCCTTTCAAACTCCTTTAGGCATTTGGCGCACCTCCACACAATTTTTGCTCGGGGGTGTTGCTCTTCTACATGGTCCTTGAACCTCGACTCTTGCAGGAATCTCCTGTCTATTCCTTTCGTTTCACACTCCCCGCATTTGATTTGCCCGTCTAGAGGGAGGTCCACTCGTTGTCCAAAATCATTAGCCGTATTATTGCCTGGTCCGTCATATAAGGCCCTCCTGTCCACAGCGGACGAGTCCGCCACAGAGGCCCCAGGGCCGGGGACCTCTGTGTCCGAGGCTTCACTTTCTCCACTTTCCATTTCTGTAACATGGAAGTATCTTATTAACAATTCCAATCTTACACCAGCCCTTAGCCAATTTCAAGCCAGGTCGTCATCGTGCAACTACCTAGAGGAGTGATCAGCCAGCCGCCGACAGACAGCTCTTTCGCCCCTTTTTCTCTGACATCTGGCCTCGCATGGCAAGATGTTAAGTGCCAGAAGCGTGTTGGAGGCCTCGCGTGGCAAGGTGATAGCGCCAGTAGCGTCAGGAGTATCGAAAATTTTCTGGGATTGGCTCCCAAAAATGCCTGCTTCTGGAGCCAGGTCATAAAAAAAGCCGCCGACACCCGGGTCACCCCAGGTGCCAGCGGCCTCCAGAAAAAAAGTCATAAAAAAAGCCGCCAGCACTTGGTTTACACCAAGCACCAGCGGCTTATATTTTCGATCCATAATACGCTCGAGGTCCCATTTGACGCTCGAAACACAGATATCAGAGGCGCATTACCTGCCTGAGCAGGCAAGATGTTTAAACCGGGCACTGTGTGCCCTCTACTACAGAAAATTCACCACCACTCACCGGTTATAACTTTATGTCTTGTCGGCAGACTAGGCCGACCACTCCTCAGCTCGGAAGGTGGGGTCGCCACTCCCCAACGGTGTGCACCATCACCGCTCCGTGCCTTAAGAGAGTCATAGTTACTCCCGCCGTTTACCCGCGCTTTTTTGAATTTCTTCACGTTGACATTCAGAGCACTGGGCAGAAATCACATTGCGTCAACACCCTTGGGGGCCATCGCAATGCTTTGTTTTAATTAGACAGTCGGATTCCCCTAGTCCGTGCCAGTTCTGAGCCGAGCGTTGAATGGCGGCCGAAGAGGACGACAAGATACGGCGAACCGCCTCTGAAGCCTCGCAGCAAGGAAGATCCGTGGGAGGCCAAGGCACGGGACCGAGCTCGGATTCCGGGTTACGCATGCACGAAGCAGCGGCCCGTTCAGCTCGCCCAGGCCCGGCACGTCAGCCAAACCCACTTCCCGACCAAGCCCGACACGCCCCGCTCCTCAGAGCCAATCCTTATTCCGAAGTTACGGATCCAATTTGCCGACTTCCCTTACCTACATTAATCTATCGACTAGAGGCTCTTCACCTTGGAGACCTGCTGCGGATATGGGTACGAACCGGCGCGACACCTCCACGTGGCCCTCTCCTGGATTTTCAAGGTCCGAGGGGAAGATGCGGACACCGCCGCAACTGCGGTGCTCTTCGCGTTCCAAACCCTATCTCCCTGCTAGAGGTTTCCAGGGAACTCGAACGCTTATACAGAAAAGAAAACTCTCCCCGCATCTCCCGACGGCGTCTCCAGGTCATTTTGGGTTACCCCGACGAACACTC
>CAXAJV010000488.1:22500-30950 GCA_963969225.1 Xylocopa violacea
ATAATTCCAGCGGTTCCACCTTCCGCGCGTAACACGCAGAGATCGAAACGGAGCGGCTCCTTTTCCCCGATTTATCACCCTGATCCGTCGGAACGACGGATAGGCCGAGTTGGAGCGCGCCCACGCGAATCTCTCTGCTGCGTGGAACGGGAAATAAAAAAAAAAAGGAACGCACGCGTGGAATTACATAACCAAGCTGCGCTTTCCGGGGACTGGATGACCGGCTTTTTGATCGCGCGGTCCCGTCTCGACAACGAAGACATGGGGTGACCAACAACTTGTGGCACCGAGCAGCACCTCGTCGAAGTATAACTTCGAGCCTCGCCAATGGGGTGGGCACAATCTCTTCCCGTATCTACTTCTCTAAACGACTCTCCTCGTTGCGCGTGGCGTTACCGATTCGAGTTCTGTGCTTCGGAATCTGCGGACGCGCGTCACAGGCCAGAAACGTTACAATCGACCATATATATATATATACCAAATGTTCCGATCGACACCGGGCTGACAGACAGAGGCAGCACACCGAGGACGCACGGTAAATTCGAGTCTCGACGAACGTGGCTGGGGTCAGATTCGAACATCCCAAGATCATCAGCGTTCGAAGAGGAAATGCGTCCCCGTGCGCGCGTTTGTCTGTGGTCCCCGACAATCGACGGCATGTGGAAATAAAATTCGAGATCGACTTCGGCAACGACGGCCTATATACATTGTATGTATTCGAGTGACGGTCCGCTCAATTTCTTCCTTACACAAAACATGGTATACGCGCACAACGCGCGGAGAGAGCAGAGAGAGAACGGGTTATTCTGATGATTGAACGCAACAACACCCTGGGGCTGTGCGAACTTCGAACGATCGGATGCGCATCATCGTCCCTCACGTTACGACGATGTCGCTCGCTCTCTCTTTCTTGTATATTCTCTTCTCTCTCTCTCGACCGAGTTCCCAACAATTCGATTCTCTCAGTCTTGCGGCAAAAGAAAAATTCATTTTAAACGACGTCGAGCGCGCGGCATATCAATCGTGCGTTAAAGAGACGCGCGAAGAGTGGTCATGGTGTGTGGCGGGTGTGCGAATTTGGAATACGGAACAAAATCGGCAGTCGAAACACGAAGCGGTTCCCCGTGGGCGGTCGTCCGGTTAAACGAACGACTCACGACGCCACGAAGAACTCGCGCGAGTCCGTGATCGACACCGTCGATTTCCGTGAACCCGTTTAACGCACGCCGCACGCGCGCACACGTTACACCAGTCGCATATAGTCTCGGGGCACGGCCACAGACGACTCGGACGAACGTCCAACGATCGCTCGTACGTCGCGTATCGCTCCTCTTTTTCCCTTTCGGTGCGCCCGAACTCAGAAACGTTCGTAAATGGAATTCGAATGAACGACGGCGGGCAGATTCGAGCACCGGAGAGAAAAGATTCGACGAAACGCAACGCAAGCAGTATTCTGGTTACGTGAACGACCCTCAGCTAGGCGTGGTCCAGGAATTGTATCCGTGGACCGCAATGTGCGTTCGAAATGTCGATGTTCATGTGTCCTGCAGTTCACACGTTGACGCGCAATTAGCTGCGTTCTTCATCGACCCACGAGCCAAGTGATCCACCGTTCAGGGTAATCGTATATGTATATTTTTTATTAATTGTTAAGTCTCTTCGTACTAAGTTTCGAACAAGTCGAGACCCAAACGTCTCCGGCGAAGGAGACGCGGGCGTCGCCCGAATTCTCGGCGACACGATACCGTCCTACGGATGAAACGGACACGCCTGTTTCAGGGTGTTTAGGATACATCCTTTCGGATTCACGCCAGTGTGCCACGCGTCCAGGTAGATAAAATTTTTCGAAAATTCGTTAGGACTCTTCTTCGCGCGTATCGCGCAGACCCTCGAGGCGGTCCCCCCTTCCTCCCGACAACACGAAGCGAGCTTGTAAAATTCGATCTCGCAACGGCGGGTTTATTAAGGGACTCTCGACAACGAGGAAGAATACGCAAACGCGAATATATCGTCGTCCCCTCTGAACGAATGGCACGTGGAAGTGAATACAAAAAAAAAAAAAAAGAAAGATATCCAACACCCAGCGGCGTATTGCTTTCGAGAAGTTGACGACGTTCGTACAGGTAAGTCGTAAAATATCGATGGGACTCGCCGTGAAACCTCGAAGCGGTCTATATAATTTTACCCACCCGACAACACGAAGCGAGCATAAAAAATTATTCGATCTCGCAACGGCGGGTGTGTTTCCAGACTCGCGACAACGAGGCTTCGCTCGGCGAAGCGGTCCCCTCTGAACGAACGACACGATCAAAACCCGAACACAGGTGCGTGGTACAAGTTCCTCAAATTCCACGATCCACTGCACGATCTGTGCTTCAGAGCTCAGGTGATAAAAAAAAAAAAAAAATTCGTTGGGACTCGGCCGCCAAAGCCTCGAGCGGTCTACCGTTTTTCCCCGGCAACACGAAGCGAGTATAAATTATTCGATCTCGCAACGGCCGGTTTCTCAGACTCGCGACAACGAGGCTATGGCAAAAAGCAAGTCCCCTCTGAGCTTGCAGCACAATTGTGAAACGGGAAAACGAACAAGTACCAGCGGCGTATTGCTTTCACGCAGAGACGCAAAATAATGGTACACACTCGACCTGTCGAATATGCAAAGTCGACGACATAACTTACCGTTCGGGTAAGAAAAATTCGTTAGGACTCGTCGGTTAACAACACCAACACCTCGAGCGCGGTCTGTATAATTTTATTTACCCGACAACACGAAGCGAGCATAATAAATGAGATTCGATCTCGCAACGGCGGGTTCATTATACAGACCCTAATCGCCAACGAGGCTTGGCCCGACGAATCGTCCCCTCCGAACGGAACGGTACGATCGACATTAACACAACCAGGGTACGCGGCGCGACACCACGCTCTTAACGAATTCGAAGTCGACGACGATCGTCGTTCGGGTAAAGATTCGTTGGGACTCGCCGTCGTACACAGCCTCGAGGCGGTCTGTTTCACCCGACAACGCGAAGCGAGCATAATATTGTTCGATCTCGCAACGGCACGGGTTTTCACAGACTCTCGACAACGAGGCTTGGCGGCGACGAATCGTCCCCTCCGAACGGAACGGTACGATCGACTAAAACAGGATACGCGCGACACACGCTCTTAAAGGAATTCGAAGTCGACGACGGCGCGTCCGTTCGGGTGAAGATTCGTTGGGACTCGCCGCACGCGCAGCCTCTGAACGGTCCAATTTAACCTGCGACACGAAGCGAGCATAAAATGGTTCGATCTCGCAACGGCAACGGGTTTTCATAGACTCTATGAGAGCGAGGCTTGGCGGCGACGAATCGTCCCCTCCGAACGGAACGGTACGATCGACTAAAACAGGATACGCGCGACACACGCTCTTAAAAGAAATCGAAGTCGACGACGGCGCGTCCGTTCGGGTGAATGATTCGTTGGGACTCGCCGCACGCGCAGCCTCTGAGCGGTCCAATTTAACCTGCGACACGAAGCGAGCATAAAATTGTTCGATCTCGCAACGGCAACGGGTTTTCAGACACTCAACAACGAGGCTTGGCGGCGACGAATCGTCCCCTCCGAACGAAACGGTACGGTACGATCGACTGGTATAAAAGAGCGGGCGACACACGATCCTGCGAATTCGAGATCGACGACGGTACACGTTCATCGTTCGGGTGAAGATTCGTTGGGACTCGCCGCGCGCGCAGCCTCGAAGCGGTCCAATTTAACCTGCGACACGAAGCGAGCATAAAATTGTTCGATCTCGCAACGGCACGGGTTTTCACAGACTCTCGACAACGAGGCTTGGCGGCGACGAATCGTCCCCTCCGAACGAAACGGTACGGTACGATCGACTGGTATAAAAGAGCGGGCGACACACGATCCTGCGAATTCGAGGTCGACGACGGTACAACACGTTCATCGTTCGGGTGAAGATTCGTTGGGACTCGCCGCGCGCGCAGCCTCGAAGCGGTCCAATTTAACCTGCGACACGAAGCGAGCATAAAATTGTTCGATCTCGCAACGGCACGGGTTTTCACAGACTCTCGACAACGAGGCTTGGCGGCGACGAATCGTCCCCTCCGAACGAAACGGTACGGTACGATCGACCTGATCGTAGAGAGCGGGCGACGCGATCCTACGAATTCGAGGTCGACGACGGTACACACGTTCGTCGTTCGGGTAAAGATTCGTTGGGACTCGCCGTCGTACACAGCCTCGAGGCGGTCCGTTTCACCCGACAACACGAAGCGAGCATAAAGTTGTTCGAGCTCGCAACGGCACGGGTTTTCACAGACTCTCGACAACGAGGCTTGGCGGCGACGAATCGTCCCCTCCGAACGAAACGGTACGGTACGATCGACCTGATCGTAGAGAGCGGTCGCGGTGGCACGACCCTGCGAGAATTCGAGGTCGACGACGATCGTTGTTCGTCGTTCGGGTAAAGATTCGTTGGGACTCGTCGCCGTACACCCTCGAGGCGGTCTGTTTAGCCCGGCAACGCGAAGCGAGCATAAAATTGTTCGATCTCGCAACGGCAGGGGTTTACCCAGACTCTCGACAACGGGGCTTGGCGGCGACGAATCGTCCCCTCCGAACGGAACGGTACGACGATCGACTGTTTTTACAGGAGGCGCGCGCGCGCGCGCGCTCGTCTCGATCCTTCAAATTCGTGGTCGACGACGTTCTCTCGTTCAGGGAAATGATTCGATGGGACTTCGTCGTCGTACAGGCCTCGAAGCGGTCTGCATTTACCCGACAACACGAAGCGAGCATAAAATTGTTCGATCTCGCAACGGCGGGTTTTTTTCTCAGACTCTCGACAACGAGGCTCGACGCGACGAATCCGTCCCCTCTGAACGGAAAAAAAAAAAAAAAACGATCGTCTAAAGGAACGATAGAACGCGCGGTGCGGTCCTTTTTCCCCTTGTGTACGCTCTGCGTTTGTTTCATCCATTCGGACTCGCACAATTTTACCTTGGAACGAATAGCTCCGCGGTTACGCACAGATTCGAGGACAGCGGTCTCGGTCTCTCTGACACGAGGTGAGTTACATACTTCGAGCAGTGGATGTAATATGATTGCATGCCGTCAATATCGGCGTTTCATGCAACGTTCGTGGTTTTTTGTTGTGTGTTATTTCGAATCAGTGGATGCGGCCGCGGGTCACGAAGACCACGCGCGAGCTCATTATTTATTTTTTTAATTTCGTCATTTCAATTTTTTCGGTGCCGTTGACAAGCCATCGGGCAACCTTTAAAAAAATTTCACACAGCAAATCAGTGGATGCGGCCGCGGGTCACGAAGACCACGCGCGAGCACTTTATTTTTTTTTTTCTTTTGTCTGTGTGCGTTTTGTAACGCATGCAGTATGTAACTCCTCGTCCCGAAATCGAGAGAGAACTGGACACGCAGTTCGTCCTCTGGTTTACGCGCTCGAGCCCGGAGGCTCGCTTCTTCCCTCCCTTCGATCGGCTGCCATGCCGACACGGAAACGCGGAACGGGAGGTCTGGCCTCCGCACGTAATCCGACGTGTTCCGGGCATTATATGCGATCGAAGTTTGGGTTTTGGTATTTGTTTGATCCTTCCCTCCAAGGGAATTTTTATTTCAATACGACTTTTTTCGTTAATGATCCTTCCGCAGGTTCACCTACGGAAACCTTGTTACGACTTTTACTTCCTCTAAATAATCAAGTTTGGTCATCTTCCCGATAACATCGGCAATGCCGAGGCATTGGCCGCGCACCAGTCCGAAGACCTCACTAAATAATTCAATCGGTAGTAGCGACGGGCGGTGTGTACAAAGGGCAGGGACGTAATCAACGCGAGCTTATGACTCGCGCTTACTGGGAATTCCTCGTTCATGGGGAATAATTGCAAGCCCCAATCCCTAGCACGAAGGAGGTTCAACGGGTTACCCGGGCCTTTCGGTCAGGGAAAACACGCTGATTCCTTCAGTGTAGCGCGCGTGCGGCCCAGAACATCTAAGGGCATCACAGACCTGTTATTGCTCAATCTCGTGCGGCTAAAAGCCGCCTGTCCCTCTAAGAAGATTTGTTTGTACGTTGGTAGTAAAAACCCACCGACCGAAGCCGGGGGCCTTCGAGATACCATAATTTACGTCTATTTAACAGGCTAGAGTCTCGTTCGTTATCGGAATTAACCAGACAAATCGCTCCACCAACTAAGAACGGCCATGCACCACCACCCACCGAATCAAGAAAGAGCTCTCAATCTGTCAATCCTTCCGGTGTCTGGGCCTGGTGAGGTTTCCCGTGTTGAGTCAAATTAAGCCGCAGGCTCCACTCCTGGTGGTGCCCTTCCGTCAATTCCTTTAAGTTTCAGCTTTGCAACCATACTTCCCCCGGAACCCAAAAACTTTGGTTTCCCGGAAGCTGCCCGCCGAGTCATCGGAGGAACATCGGCGGATCGCTGGTTGGCATCGTTTATGGTTAGAACTAGGGCGGTATCTGATCGCCTTCGAACCTCTAACTTTCGTTCTTGATTAATGAAAACATTTTTGGCAAATGCTTTCGCTTTAGTCCGTCTTGCGACGATCCAAGAATTTCACCTCTAACGTCGCAATACGAATGCCCCCATCTGTCCCTATTAATCATTACCTCGGGGTTCCGGAAACCAACAAAATAGAACCGAGGTCCTATTCCATTATTCCATGCACATAGTATTCAGGCGAAAATAGCCTGCTTTAAGCACTCTAATTTATTCAAAGTAAACGTACCGGCCCACCTCGACACTCAGTGAAGAGCACCGCGATGGGATGTCTGTTGGACCGCCCCGTGAGGAGCTAAGCCCACCGGTAGGACGTATCACATAATGCCAGTTAGACACCGCGAGCGGTGAACCGACACTGTGACACACAGATTCAACTACGAGCTTTTTAACCGCAACAACTTTAATATACGCTATTGGAGCTGGAATTACCGCGGCTGCTGGCACCAGACTTGCCCTCCAATTGATCCTCGTTAAAGGATTTAAAGTGTACTCATTCCGATTACGGGGCCTCGGATGAGTCCCGTATCGTTATTTTTCGTCACTACCTCCCCGTGCCGGGAGTGGGTAATTTGCGCGCCTGCTGCCTTCCTTGGATGTGGTAGCTGTTTCTCAGGCTCCCTCTCCGGAATCGAACCCTGATTCCCCGTTACCCGTTACAACCATGGTAGGCGCGGAACCTACCATCGACAGTTGATAAGGCAGACATTTGAAAGATTCGTCGCCGGTACTAAATGACCGTGCGATCAGCTGTGGGTTATTCAGAGTCACCAAAGCAAACGATGGACGCACGGGCGAACCGCACGCCACCGATTGGTTTTGATCTAATAAAAGCATTCCTCCCATCTCTGGTCGGAATTCTGATTTGCATGTATTAGCTCTAGAATTACCACAGTTATCCAAGTAATTTCGTGTACAATCTAAGAAACCATAACTGATTTAATGAGCCATTCGCGGTTTCACCTTAGTTCGGTATGTACTGAGACATGCATGGCTTAATCTTTGAGACAAGCATATGACTACTGGCAGGATCAACCAGGGAACCGTACCATGAGTCGTCTCTCTCTCTCTCTCCTCCTCCTCTTTTTCACCATCATCATCAACTCTTATAAGAGTAGTTTGCTCAACGTGTTTTTAGTCGTCGTCGGTTCTCTTAGAGACACCGATCGACGATACGAAATAATAATATATATATATGTATATCGTTCGAATATCGCAATATTCGTCATAGTTTTGTTCAGTGGATGCGGCTGACGGGTCTTTCGGACCTCGCTCGAGCACATTATTTATTTTTTGTATTTCGTAAAATGCATCCTCGGTTAGCACATATGTTCAATAATACCGAGGTATTGCATTTTTTCCTCCTCTCCTTTTCCTTTCTTTTCTTTTCTTTCGAGAATGAGACACTCCCAAAAATCGTACGTTCCCAAAATCGACTTCACAAGTCGCCTTCCAACTGAACCGTGTCGAGTAAGCGCGTATACACTTCGCGCTGAAAATATACATCGTCTTTACCACGGACATATCCCCTTGCGAGGACTTGTCGGGTATCGACGAGCAAGCGCGTATACAATTTTCACGCTGGTTATATATTTTTGGGCACATTTTTGTCATTTATTGAATACATATTGTCACCTTTAATCGTCTATAGCACGGACATCTCTTGCGAGAACATGCTGGGCATCGACGATGCAAGCGCGTATACGATTTGTCACCGCTTGTTATATCGGTGTACGGCACCTTTTATCGTCTATAGCACGGACATCTCTTTCACGCTGGGCATTAAGATAGCGCGTACAGAGAACATGCTGGGCATCGACGATGCAAGCGCGTATGCAATTTTCACGCTGGGCAAATATCGCCGAAAGCACGGACATCTCTTTCACGCTGGACTCTGAGATAGCGCGT